>OY855914.1:24733471-24955971 GCA_963693305.1 Meandrina meandrites
TATTATATGGCAAGGCAATCTTGAGGTAAATCCAAGCGCTGTGATTGGTTCTTTCTTGGTCAGGATTTTGCCATACAGAGCATTTCTGTAGAAATGGTCATAAGCTGTGAATTTTTTTGTTTTCAAAAGCCAGCAAATACAAAATTTGTAGCTAAAATGAGTGCCATATATAATAAACTACTTACTAACCAAACTTACTTGAGCTATACTAGGGAATACTAGTCCTCAGCTGTTTTTTTTTTGCCACAACCTTGGGCCAATACTCCCCATTACAGCCCTCATGATTGAGGTTATTATTGGATAGTCATGACATGCTATACTGTTTTAAAACTTCATTTTTTTAAATTTTCCTAGTTACTTGTTGCTAGATCAGTCCTGAGAGCATACCTGTCAATAGAGTATTTTCCACCAATAATTCTTCTGCGATGCTTAATGGCTTTCTCATTTTCAAATTCTTCATTCATTATCACTTGTTCACACATGCCTTAGGAGATCAACAAAACACAATCAATGTCATCTAATCTGCTGGCTCGGTTGTAGTGTGCTGGCTTTGGAATCAAGCAGCCCAGGTTTAAACCCTGCTAATATGTAACAATTATCCTGTGAAATCATGCTGAATATCACCTGATACTTAGCCAATAAGGCTGTTGGCCGAGTTAGCTAAAATCAGATGATATTTTGTTGGATTGAGCAGGATAATATTGTTTTATTATTCAACAAATTGTCGACAAAATGCTTTTTGCAGGAAGAAAAATGTTGGTTGTGCAGCGCTTTGCAAGAAGTCAGATTTATCTGGCAACATACATATATTGCAGGATATCTGTTATATAAGGATGACGGATAACAGTTACCTTCTGACCATATAAAGCATTGCACAAATTTGTTGAGAAATATAATTTTCATTAACTCGCAAAACAGAACATGGTCCAATTTTTCCCAGTACAGCGTCCTTAAATACCATATACAAAATGTATGTTGTGGCTCAATTTCTAGCCTGCGAATACAGCCGCCTATCATTGCTCCCAGCCGGTTTGGCATTTCGCGAGAGAGACGTCTGCGATTCACGGCCAAAAATTCCATACTGATGATGTTACTGCTAATTAGATTTCCGGAAATGCAGTTGGTCTCGCATAATTAATGCCTTCATTTTCAGTTGCCCATTGCTAGCTCACTGCTCGAAGAATTAGACTGCGAGCGGTCGGTTTTTGTTCGCAAAAATCCTACGAGCGACAACAAAAGCCGAACATATGCAAATGATGACGTGTTCTGTGCTCTTCTACCCAAAGTAAAAGCCAGATTCATTGAATAATATTATTGATTGAACACAAACACTTTCAAGGCAGTCAAGGACGCATACACAGCGGACAACCTTGTCACGAAAATCCCTATAAGAGTTGCGCATAAGCTAAGATTTGAAAACCGAAGCTGCGAAATCACTAAATGGTCCTAAATGGTTTAGTAAATCTAGCCCCTGTTCATTAAATTATGTTTGTCTGTAGAATTTATGCTTCGTAACCATCCTTTCAGATTATTTGTATTTCATATTTTGTTGGCTTTACCTTTTGTGATTTTGTCGGCGCATGTGTCAACAATAAAATTCACGGGTGTCAAAATTTATGTGAACGTTTTGAAATGGCTGCAGTGGCGGATCCTTCCTGAAAGTCTTTAAAGACGTTCAAGAAGCACCCTGCTTAAGTCTTCCAACAATAAGGTATGAAGTAAGAAATCAGAGAAATGTAAGTTTTAAGTTATTGCTCCGGTGTATCATCATAATCCTGCCACCCGCCACCCGGTGTACTTTTGGTCCACAATAACACCCGGTGTTGACCCGGCGTTATATTTCACATACATTATGCAAATTACCTAGTTGACCAATAAGCACTCCTGTCCGGATTCCGGACATATTTACGTCATCGGTATGGAATTTCTTGCCGCGAATCGCAGACGTCTCTCCTCGCGTTCCGCACATAGTAGTGGGAGCGAGTGAGAGGCGGCTGTATTCGCAGGCTACTCAATTTCACCCTTGGTACAATTTGGTATTTTCCTTTCTTCCGATGTATGGTAATATATGATAATGAATATAAAAGAAAGGAAAATACCAGATTTTACCAAGGGTAAAATTGAACCACAAAATATACACATCCACCACATAATTACACGATTAGTTTATATTTTACAAAGAAGCTACGCAAACTAACCAGTGTCGTCAGTAATCACACACGAGTGGCGAATGTGAGCAATAACAAATTCTGGATCATCTATGAATGCCATCTTCTAGTACTGATCGATGTTAAGCTTATATCTACATCAAGAATTAAAGAGAAACACAAAAAACACACAGTGTCAGCAACAAAATGTTTGCAACTGCAACTTCAGTTGATGTTGTTTGGCTAAAAAATATTGTCGTCCTTCGATTTTGCGATCTTAAAACTGAACTCCAAAACGCTGTGTTACACTATAAATCCTTCGCTTCTTACTCACCTTTTTCATGTATAAAGCACTTTTTAAAAGGTCACTTTGTCCATGTTTTAAAGATGCAGAGAAAGTCAGAGAAACACCGTACTTTCCGCCATGTTTATTTGTCTTGGTAATGGGAGCTACCGCTGACCAGCTGAAAGTTGACAATTTTCCCAGGGAGACCGACGGCCCGGGGGGGGGGTACTCCTTTAATTTTACTACGGGGGTGAGCCGCTGACTCCCTGAGACTCTTGACCTGTTCCAGAGTAAAAATGATGAATTTGCGACCCTGTTCCAGAGAAAAATTGCAAAAAAGGTACCCTGTTCCAGACTCGAAGCAAAGCCACTAATGACACTAATGCATACGTGATCCAGAGTGAAATTGGCATCCAGAGTGAAATCGGAGCGACTTTTAATAGTTAAATGAACATTTATTTAACTCGACTGTTTAATGAATAACTGGTTAATGTACTGGTTAAATAGGTTACAGAAATGCGAGACACGATCGATAACGTACGTGACGTGACCAATCACTCAACGAAAATGGCCTTTTTGGTGGAATAACCACGGGAAACAGCAGATATCACAAAGCAAGCGACGGAGGGGAGCGGAGTTAGCTATACTAGACCGTGGTTAATCAGGATTCTAGGGGAAATTCGACACTATTCCAGAGTCGAACCTGAAAAATATACCCTGTTCCAGAGAGAAAAGGGTGATTTTTATACCCTGTTCCAGAGTCAGAGAAGCAAAAACCATACCCTGTTGAGCGGCACATACCCGTATAGCCCATATATGGGAGTACCCTCCCCGGGACCGACGGGTGATGGGTGAAATGAAGTTGCCCAGAGAGTCTCCCGATTCAAAAGAACTTTTTGGCCAATTATACTAGTTTTATCAAATCTATGCAATACCAACACGATACTTAGTAAACACTTGTTTTTCTTTCATGTTGACACTATGACATCATTGACTTACTGTAGCTGGAATATCATGTGATTTGCTTGACCAAATAAAGGACAGTCTTGCACTGTCGATGTTGATCATTGTTCATTTGTTTTTTTTTTTAACAGTTGCATCAACAACACATAGACAACAAGTCAAAGATTTCAATTTATTTACAAGAAAATATTTGTAACTCAGGCCTCTTGCACAATATCAAATTAAATTTTATAAGCATAATAGGTACTGACCAGAAGACTGTGGGCTCCCATAACATGCAATTGACCATTTTCTAAACGAGCAGGGGACTGGGTACTAATATTTAAAATCGATTTAATTGAAAAACGGGGCCCATCATCCAAACATTGGTACGTTTACCAAATTTGAGAGTTATTGGTTGAAATGCAAAGGAATGGTACACTTTTCAAAGTCGCTAAAATAAGAGAGCTTAGTATGAATTGGAGTGACACCTGTCCCTCCAATCCATTCCCTGCTCGTTTAGAAAATGGCCAATATCAAAAGCATATAAAAAGTGTCAATATTTCTTGTGGGCATCACTATTTTCTGATACTTTCTGATTATATTGGGTATCTGCCCATCCTTATAAATAATATTAAATACTCATTGACCAACCTTGTTTGGTCCAGACATTAATTGGACCATGACTTTGTAATAAAATAAAATAAAATAAAATAAAATAAAATAAAATAAAATAAAAAAGAACTTAGTAAATATTAATATACCTAAACCTCACACTATGTAGTTATATTTACCAACAGAAAATATTTACTGTTCCGGAAACTGTGGCAGTCATGTTTGATTCACATCTTTATATTTTTCTTTTCTAAAAGAAACTTGCTGTAATTCCTTTCACACATTTCAATTTTATCAATGAAATAGTTTTGGTTACAAATGCTGTGATAGAGATCAGCCTTAACCACACATATATCATCAAATTCTGCTGGATTTACAGTATAAAAACTACCCTCCTTAGCTAACAGCACATTAATGATGCTATCTTCAGCTTCCCATGGTCGGAAATTATCATCAAACATGATGTGATGTACTGAATCATCAAGTAGATCAATTAGAAGGGGCTTTGCAGCTGATGAGCGAAAATTTTCTGCCTTCCACCATTCATAATCATCAGTGAGTAACTGTATGCCATTTGTATGGCTGAAATATGTGTATATATCCCGTAAGTTTGAATGTGGTGCATCTCCAGGAAATTTCAAACAAATTTGATCACTTGAACGGGTTATTTCTCCTGTTGAGAAATTCACTTTAAGTTTTGGGTTCTCCACAAGGTCCTTACAAAAGTTGCCTGTGTGGGTGCCCTGTGGGTTCTTGGCACATTTTCCCTCTATGAAATCTCTTGCTGCTTGCAGCGCAATCTGACCATCTCCACCAAAAGTACGGAAAATTATAGAAAACTCTCTTCTACTTTCAATCAGATAATCTAAGAGCCTATAAAAGGAGGGCACAATACAATGATAAAGAACTCCTTCCCTGTCCTTGAAAGAAGGCAGCTCAACATTGTTGGTACATTTTAAGTCCCATGGGAATTGTAATGCCTGGATCATTTGTTCGTAGAAACGCCTAAATGGTTTTCCGATCTCTTCTTCGGTAAATCTTCGAATGTGTGCTTTAAACTGATGTCTTGGCTTTCCTCGGTACTTCGCTTGTGCATATCTGTAGTAAGAAACCGATTCGTCATCTGGAGGCTTTTCATAAAGGCTGTTGCTATGGCATATCCAATTGCCTGATTCGTCCACTCTTCCCCAAGCTACGTCCACAAGGTATTCGTTCAAAGCTGCTTCTGGAGTCACTTGTTTTGTAATAGAATCGCCAATGAAAACTGTGTCGTTGACGTCCAAGTGCAACACAAGCTTTCGGCAGTACTTTTCACCGGCTCTGTGTGTACTCGTCATGTTCACAACAAACGACTGTAATTTCAAAGGAAAATAGAATTTTGTTAAAAAAACATCTTATCAAACCCTGGCTCGGTCCTAAAACTTTAGATCATATTATTACTTACACAAAAATAGCTGACTAAGAATTTCAGCTTCGTAGTTTTCGTGGAGTATCAAAACGTTCGCCGTCCACCATTTTTCAGCTGAGTGGAGGTCTGAGTACTAGAGACTCTGAAGCTGCTTGCTGCCTACCCTCCCCTCCCCTCACCTCCTCACGCTCTAACACTTCACTCCCTTCTCTCCAGAGACTCTTCTCAAAGAGCCTTTTTGTCTATTTGTTAGACTGTTTACAGTCTTTTTTTTTTCCGTGAAGTCCTACAGGTCTATTGTTTAGTCCGAGGGTTAAAAACTGGGGAGTGTACAAAATTCCCGTGGGTATGGAAGCTGGGGGTTAATACCCGTCCGTGCCTCTGCGACTTCACGGAAAAATAGGAACAGGAACAGTCTATTTATCTATTTGTTTGTTTGTTTGTTTGATTTGTTTCCTGTTTCTTAAATCTATCCTGTTTCCTTCTTACAGTACATCGGGAAACTCAGTATCGAGATCGACTAGTTACATTTATCTGATGGAATAAAAAAGCCGGCATTTTCCTCTTGTAAAAAGTGTCATCTGCAGAACACTGTTACTTCAGCTGGTAAATCTGTTAACTAGGTCCCGGCCAGTTTCAGTCTAGTTTCCTCCTAAGATGACGTGTTTACGGCGCCCTGGCTGTCTAAAACCCATTATGTTTGATAAAGACACTCCTTGATTTTAAGATACGATACAAAAAGTGCGGATTCGCCCAGGGACGTTTTTGAGGAAACTTATCAACAAACAAGAAAACAGTGACGTTTTATCAATACCCAAGACACCCAAGACTCGTGTACCGTCCACAAATGTTATTTACTTTTCACTCTTCACTTAATATTAAAAATATGTATATATTACTCTGCTTTCAGCTCTGTTGCCTTGGTGCTCGCTTCGTGGAAAGCTGAAACAAATACGTTTAATGTTATTCCCGGAACTGATGTATCAACCGTGTAAAATTTGCGTCAAAATAAACAAAAGTTGACGTAGGACCTTTGTAGACGCCCCCAGAAACAAACATTGCAAACAATAGCGGATGTGGACTCCACTCCCTAATTTGGATGCAAAGACCAAATTTGGACGCGTGTCACGGGTTTCTGCCCGAAGTGAAGTCACCGCTCAAATTTGAGTCACGGTAGTTTTATCTTGTACGATCGCTTGTTCTTGGAAATACACTCAACGGAAGTCCTATAAAGTTATATATACGTGAAGACATGTCGTTAAGAGCATAGTTTTCTCAAGACAGGATATAGCTTAAACGATTTCTGGTGTTAAACAGCGAAAACAAGCATGGGATTCATCCGTGTAAAATTAATCGAAGTGGAGCCGGCTCCGGCATGGTTGAAAGACCCACAGCCGTTCGATTCGTACTGTGCCGTGCACATTAAAGAAGCCGTGATGTCTGCTACTCAAGGAATTTCGCTAGTGCAGAAAAAAAAGACAATTTACCCTGAATGGAACAAATGCTTCGATACTCATCTGTACGACGGGAGAGTGATCACCATCGTTGTTTTACAAAAGCCGAGTGGAAAAGTCGTCGCTGACGTTTCAATTGGTGTCCAGTTTTTAGTCGATCAGTGTAAGCGAGATGCACATGGTTTCTCCAGTGTTTGGGTAAGTTTGTAATGAATTTTAGATTCACGAACGCTTTCGCTTTAAAAATATTTTTTAATATTGGTCTTCGAATATGCAAGCAACCGTAGATGATGAATGTTTTGCAAGCGTCGAGCTTGTTTTTACAGGCTTCTTCTCAGTTCTTTTATAAAATCAAAGATTTTCTGAGCTTTCCCCATACTCTTCTGCTAATATTGATTTCACGACCAATTGAGAATAAAAATCCACGACCTAAGATCATAAATGAAACTTCTTGTACAGCGGAAAGTAGTGAAAAGATTAAGCTCTTACTATAAGCGGCATTCAACTGGGTCTAAACGCCGTTGGAGTAAATTTGCATAAAAGTACTTTCTTGAGCAAGTTTTGTATCGATCTGTTATGAATTCCCCCCTTGGCGACAACTCAGCGAGCGGTGATTCTTAATGGTCAAAGAATGTCCCAAAAAATTATTAATTTGTTTATTGATATTTCTCGACATCAAACTTTCCGCATTGCTGGGAATACCTATTAATTTAATAATGAATCGAGTACTGTGTCATTTCAAATCATTAATTCTATTATTAGGTTTAATTGATATGCAAGGAAAAATATCTGCAAATTGTAAATGTAATTTTGAAAATAAGATCAATTGAAATATAAGCATAAGCTTTTAATCTTGATGGAAGGAAGAAAAGCTTGTTTACACGACTTCTGGTATAAATATAAGTGAAAAGCAGTTCACTTCAAGGGTGATGCCCCAGGCATGCCAGAGAATATTATTTTTAGCGCTGAAAAAATGCTCATAATTGCCTGAATTGACGCCATGTTATTCAGTGTATTGATCAGTGCTATGGTGACATGTTGCTTCTAAAAATTATCTTAAAATCTAATCATATCTATTTCAAAACTGTTGTGGGAGGGATCTGATATGAGTGACTACGCCATATGACTTCTGTCCTGCCTGAACAACAAAGAAGCTAACAGATGTTTAACCTAGTAGACATTTCCGTGTTCTATTAATAAATCGGAAAATCTGTGGATCTGATTGGTTCTCCCACTGTTTTCTATTCTGCATGTATTTCTGTTTTTTTTTTTTTCGCTTGAAAATTGCAATTTAGGTGCTGATTGTGAGGGTTAAACTGAAGTATTGTTTTTTCTCCTTATTTAGCTGGATCTTCAGCCTACTGGCCGACTGCTGGTACAAGTTAGGCATTTTATCGAAGTCATAGGTAAATTATAAAAAATGCAGTTGTTAAAATTAATTGTCTAAATTGTTTACTTTTTTCACAATATCTACAGTCAGGATTGCTATCAGCTAAAGTCACCTAGTGTAATTACCTTTAGTTACTACAAAAATTGCCTTTAATACTACCATCTTATTGACACTTGAATGAAGTTATTATTATTATTATTATTATTATTATTATTATTATTATTATTATTGTCTGTGACATACGTAAAATTTACTTTAGCCTGGTGCAAACACAAGTCAGAAGCACTTTTATTCAAATTCAAATTTTTAATCCCAATCAATTTTTTTTTGTTTCCTTCTTTTTGCCTTTGTAATCATTATTATTAAATTTTGTCAATGTGTCTGTTAGTGATGACTATTTGTCACTGAAACTAATTGAATTATAATTAAAAAATTATCTCAAACAATCATTACTAAAATGACACAAAGACAAAAAACAAAAACAAATAAAAAAAGAAAGGAAAACAAAAGACGAAGACAGAAAAAATGGCTGTCAAAGAGGAAGACAGGTGTAGTCTAGATACAAGCTATTATTAATAATAAAGGCAATATTCTATATAGCGTGCAAGAGCATCAAGTTTGAAAAAAACTGGATGCTCTTGCAGGCTAGCGGTAGGGCAGCTATATTATTATAGTTACCATTACTTCAGTAACAAGCAGAAGAGAATAGGAAAATTGGAATCATGTTATAAAAAAGGCTTGTGGCAAAGAACTTTTAATTGTTTTCTTTATGTACTGGGGTTAGGGTCCAAACTTGTTATGAAAGCTTAGTGATTCCATTTCAAATTAATTTACAGATGATCCCACAAAAGAAGGAAAACCTCATGAAAACCACAGTGGTCTCACTGGTCGGCGGGGCGCCATGCGAAAGCAGAAATGTCACATCATTAGAGGACATAGATTTGTTGCCCGATTCTTCAGGCAGCCTGTCTTTTGTTCTGTTTGTACAGAATTTATGTGGTAAGCTTAGTAATTTCTTGAATGAGTTATTTTTCCCTCTGAAGCTAGGACACAACAGATAAACCTCATCTGAGCATGTTTTATTTAGCTGTTGTTTTATTCAGCGACCTAAATGGTAGTAGCTTAAGACCTCACTCGACTGGTTTAATTACATGTAATAATTTAGTCAAAACTTGTTAATTTTTTTTATTAGGGGATTTGGAAAGCAAGGCTATCAATGTACTGGTAAGCATTATTTTATAATTACTATTTCAACCCTCCAAGTTAAGACCATTTTAGTCGCCATGGCGACTAAAATTCTGGAGGTGGCGACTTCGGAACCGAAGTCGCCAGCCTGGCAACTAAAATTGAGAAGAAAGATTGAAAGCGTGAGCTTAATTTAGCAACTAAAATTTTTCACTGGGAACCAAACTTGAACAGTCAGTGGCCAAATGGCCACTAAGGAAAAAAATAAACTTGGAGGGTTGTATTTTTTGCTTAAATGTACATTGTATATGTCTAGAACTACTACCACATACATGGAACTACAAACATAATAGACAAAAAGTGCAATAAAATTCATTTACAGTAATTATTAAATGTATTATCAAAATTGTTTAAAGACTGCAAAGAAATTGCTAATAATCAGAGGAAAATGAACTTTTGATTGCAACTCTTCTAGAGCTTATTGCATTCCTTCCCTGAGGCGTGGGGTTATTTGTCACATTGTAGTTTTTTGTTTCACCCTATGGGTTTAAGATTGGTTTATTGGGGTTGGTAGGACAACAGGGATGACCATGGACACCGGATTGCCGCTGACACCCATGGCCATATAACTTATAATATAAACATTTTTTTCTGTATTCATTTTCAGTTTGCACCATGGTGTGTCATAAGAAATGTCATGAAATTATTCTTAGCAATTGTCCTGGAACGCAGAATGTGACTGAAGAAACAAAGGTATAAATCATTGAGAAGTTTTGTAGTGAGCAACGTCTTATTTCTCCTTACAATATCACTGCTGAATCAGACGGGTGATGAAAAGACAAAGACACAGAAATTTTCATCAGAGGCAATTGAACGCCTATGGTTGCGAAATAAAGAAAAAAGCTAGATACAGATGTTGAGGGGATGATATCGGATTATAATTCAGAGCCTGAGATGTCCCAAGAATATGGGCTGAAATACCTTGAAAATGAGCTGACAAACTCAATGGCAACCTTGTCGACTTCCTTAAAATGGAAGAAAGTCAAACGTAATTAACAATTTAAGTTCGACATTCGATGTTCGTGGGCGGAGGGGGTGGGGGGGCAATGTTTTCTGTGTTTGTGTGGAGCTAGGAGACTGGGCAAGTTAAAAATTGTCTGGGCGAGTGCAGCTCAAAACACTCGCCCAAATGGCGAGAGATCCAAAATTTTAGTTACCAACCCTGTGAAACCCTGATATTTGGAACTGTCATTGGAAACGAAAAATACCTAGAACTTTGAAATAATGGGAGTTGGAAATAGCCGATAGTAAATGACTGAAGGGAAAATCCAAGGGAAATGGGTTTTAGCCCGAAACAACAGGGAATTTGAAATAAGCAAGGGGTCTAACTGTATTTACTTTTCATTTTGTAGAAAATGAAGGAGCGGTTTAAAATTGACATGCCACACAAATTCAAGGAAACAACATTTTTAAGACCTACATTCTGTGATCATTGTGGATCAATGCTTTATGGATTGTATAAACAAGGACTCAAATGCCAAGGTAGGTTTTGGTGTATTTGTTACAGGTTAAAATTAAATTCAGGTTAAATTATTTTTAACCTAGGTTATTTTTTTCAACCTAGGTAGAATTTAGGGTTAGGGTTTTGATTGGAGTCCTATATTTTTAAAAAAATAGTGGCTCACCCAGCATTTTCTATGTGGCAAAGTGGATAAGGGGTTGGACAGCAAATCTGGAGGTTGAGAGTTCAAATCCTATAAGTGTAGTTAGATGACACTACTTAGGAGGGAAAAATAGCAGACAGCAGGGAGGGGGTAAGTAAGGATGGGGATTCGGAGATAGCAAGGGAGGGGAGGTGTTTTTAATTTATTTTTGACTTATTAACCTAGCATAATATATAATAAAAATAAGCTAGGCTAAAAAAAAATAACCTAGGTTGAAAAAAATGACCTGAAGCTAATTTTGACCTGTAACATATTCATTCATTTACATTCTCGAAATCTATAGGACTATGAAATAGAAGGGAATTCCCACATAGTATTTTTTCTCAAGGTTTGGAAAACAGTTTTCTTCACAGCAAGGGTTCACGTAGCACTTCTTGGGCCTCAAAAAAGCGGCTTTGCATGTTGACCATAATTCAGGAAACCCTGCCTTACGACCACTCGAAAATGTTTTTTTTTTAAGCTCAGTCACTTTCTTTACTGAAAGCCCACTTAAAACCAGCCACCTCTCTTTTTGTGATCAACAACCACCATCTGGAATCGCCAACCTTTATTTTCTTTACAAATTTGATCATTTAGCAATTAATTTGATATATCTGGTAACTAATTTAGAGAGCTTTTCCTTCCTAGTATGTAACATGAACTGCCACAAGAAGTGTAAATCAGTTGTTCCAAACCTTTGCGGAGTAAACCAAAAAATGTTAGCAGAGGCCATGGCAGATGCAAAGGTTAGTATTTCGTGCTTCCCTTTCAACTCCCCCCTCCAGCCTTCCCCCTTCACCGTTCATGTGGGTCATGAAGTACCTGGAAAGCCATGGAATTTTTGAATTTTATTTTTCAGGTCTGGAAAGTCATGGAATTTAAGTGTGGGTCATGGAAAGTCATTGAAGTACAAACTAAATTATAAGTTTTTTACGAAGAAAATGGTAAAAACATACCCAAAATGAAAGATGATTTCCAAGAAAATGGTCAAATTTTTGGGTCATGGAAAACTTGGAGAAGTCATGGAAAAGGTCGTGGAAAGTCATTGAATCTCAAAAGCTCAAAAAAGTATGAACCCTGCCCTCCCCGGTCTTCCCTTCCCTCCTCTGCTCACCCTTCCCCTCCCCCCTTCTATGGCCTCTTTGGTATGGTATCTAATTACTTTTAATAACTTTTACATGTAAATTGTTTTTGTAAAAGGATGATATAAGGAAGCGTAAAATTAGCAAAGAACAGAAACCAGCTGGAGCATCTTCGCCAAAAGCTGACGAGGACAGCGATGATGATGACACTGGTGTCTATGAAGCTCTGTGGGATGCCATTTCTCCTCCTCTACCACAACGGACTGCTAGCATTCAAGGGAAGGACGTCAGAAAAATTCAACAACGACTCTACCATATCGAGGATTTTAGTCTGCTTAAAGTTCTGGGGAAAGGAAGCTTCGGCAAGGTAAAATACTTTAAATTTTGTTTGCTTGCTTCATAACGAGCCTTATGAAACAGATGTCTTCTTTTTTCTGATCCATTGCTTGAGATATTTATGAGATCGTCTGAGATTTGGGCTCTTAACTCTTTCACCCCGAAGATGGAGTTCAGTTAGCGGAATTTTGTGTGTAAGATTTTTTGTTTTGCCGACAGAGCCTCTAATAAAAGCTGCAAGGCTGGGAGTCGAATGGGAAGCACTCAAGTTGAGATTTTGCATTCGCAGCTCCACTGCCAAAACAAAGCAATTACATGCGAAATCCGCCAGCTACACAGTCTAGATGGAAATGGAAATTGTCCCTACTATTTTGCCAAAAACTTCTTTTAATGTCACACTTGGTAGTTTTAAGAGTAAATCGAGACAAGATACAGTGTTGGAGATTCTAGATTCCAGCATTAAAATAATGTTGTTATTTTTGCATTCAGGTTCTCCTCTGTGAGCTGAAGGAAACAAAGCAAGCTTATGCAATCAAGGCACTGAAAAAAGATGTAGTTTTAGAAGATGACGATGTGGAATGCACTATGGTGGAAAGAAGAGTTCTAGCATTAGCTACCAGACATCCATTCCTGACTCACCTCCATTCTTCATTCCAGTCTCAGGTAGGCGAATAGCCTGATCAATCACTTGTAGCTCAAAAGACGTACAATGATGCAATCCCTTCAGTTTCACTTTCTGTGTGACTATAAAATACCTAAATTGCTAATACAGGAAGGTTTACAAAAAGTAGTACCCGACTGACTGTCTGACTGACCAGCCGACCTACTGACCAAATGACTGGCCACCTAACAAACTGGCCAACCGACTGACTAGCTTGCTGGCTGACTAACTGACTGACGGATGGACTGAGAGATGGACTGACTGTCTGACTGACTGACCAGCTGACCCACTGACCCACTGACGGACCGCCCAACAAACCGACCAACCGACTGACTAGCTTGCTGGCTGACTGACTAACTGACTGACGGACAGACTGAGAGATGGACGGAAAGACTGACTGACTGACTGACTGACTGGCTGGCTGGCTGACTGACGGACTGATTGATGGCTGGACAGAAGGACTGACTGACTGACTTCTTCCATTAAGTTCTTGTTAATAAGTTCTTGTCCCAACTACCGCACTCAAGAAATGATGACGTATCTCAACAGAGATCCTTGCTGTGTCTCTGATTTGTTCCTCAGTTTTAAATTTTTGCGCCCAAATAATGACCAATCAGAAGCAAGACCTAGGTCACTAAAGAGCTACGTCATAAATTTGGATTTTTCAGGTCATATCACAGACGTTACACAAGCAAGGAAAAAGTTGAACACGCTAATTTAAAGAATAACCAATTATCCCAGTAGAATACAACACTAAAGTGTAAAATAATCCTTGCGTGAATTTTATCTTCGTTTACAGGATCACCTGTTTTTCGTTATGGAGTATCTTGGAGGTGGCGACTTGATGTTCCATATACAGACAGTTGGAAAGTTTGATGAACCAAGATCCCGGTATGTACCTGACACATTTTCATTGTTAATAGACCTTTCCCGCATTACGCTTCAATGCCCGCGAGCAATGGTTTCAAGCCGTTACTGTTTTTTTTTTTTTTTAACGCAAGTATTGTTCGGTAACTACCTCATGTTTGTCTGGGTTATTTGCCATTTTCATATCACTTCATATTTGACAGAATTATGTGTGTTTGAGTTTTGGTGCACTTTTATCAGTGAGGACACTTTGTGATGATTTATAGGAAAGCTCGGACAAGACGCACCTGTTACAAATTCTATTCAGTTATTCTTAGGGTTTGCTCTAACTTTTCGTGTATCGTCTTGTACAGGTTTTATGCTGCTGAAATTGTGTGCGGCTTGGAGTTCTTGCACGGCCGAGGAATTATTTACAGGTAAAACTCGCCATAGATACAGTCCACTCTTGACTTTCTCATTTTAACTTTTAATTCACGCAAGTAACTGAATCAACATCGATATGCTCTTATCTTTAATCAATTTATTCTGATACACTGTCAAGCGGAATGGCAATGGAAACTGGGAAATCATTTTGGGAATTTGTTTTGATACGCCACCAAATTCTCAAAATTGTCTTTAATACAATGTATCGAAATATGTTAGGAGAATTAACACTCAACTTGAAAATTAAGAAGCTACTATTGTTAACAGAAGAGCGTGAACCTCCAAACTCATACAAGTGTTGAACTTTTTGTCTCGGACAGAGATTTAAAACTTGACAACGTGCTGTTGGATTCTGATGGACACATAAAACTGGCAGACTTTGGAATGTGTAAAGAAGGAATCCTGGAGGCAAAAAAAGCGACTACATTCTGCGGTACACCTGACTACATTGCTCCCGAGGTACGTTTGCAATTGTTGTTGTTGTTTATGATTTTTTATGTTAGAGCTGTTTTCACTTCAGTGTCGAAAGTAATTTGCGTTTACTCTGGTTTCGCATTGCTTCGCATAGTGATTTGTTTAAAAAACCCGCGCCACTTTCTCAACCAATCAGAAGTAAAGTCAAAACAATTCGTGACTCGCTCGCACACGTTTTCCCGCGCTTCGTGCCGGCTGCATGTATTTGCTTCGAGTTTTGATTGGTTCACTGGATTGTCTGTGTCCTTTGTGATTGGCCAGAGTGATTACTTTGGTTTTGGTTTTACGACACTCAATCGCGAATCGCTCTATCGTCCTTTTCGTTTCATTTCTTGTTGTGATATTTATACCTAATAATTTCATAATGATATGATATTTCATAATGATATTTATACCTAATAATTTCATAATTATACCTGATTACGTCATAAATATTTCTGCTCGTGGGATTAACGTTGTTGCGCTTGTTTTGTTCCAGATCTTGAAGGGATGGCGTTATGACTCGGCCGCTGATTGGTGGTCATTTGGTGTTCTTGTATACGAGATGCTGATTGGTCAGGTAATACGAGAATAGGCCATTTCCGAGTTACCCTTTGCCTCTGTGTCAAGACGAGTCTTCGTACGAAACTATTCATATGAAAATGATTTTCACCTACACGTCCATTTTCATGCAAATCAAACTCATTTTCATTTGAATGGTTTCGCACGAGGACTCGTTTTGAAAATGAGGCAAAGGGCAACTCGGAAATGGCCTATTGTTTTATACGAGACACTAGGATCCAGGGCTTCGGTTTTCCTACGTTACATTAAGTAACTAGAATTATGGGAGAATTACTCTTCCTCCCTGGATGGGAAGCTGGTCCATCGAAAGTTTTCCCCAGCATTTTGTTAGGTTCCCTAAGAGAGGGGTAGTGTGAGAGCCTGGAGCAAGCGGAAGTGCGTCCCAGGCCTGCCTGTTACGCTCGCTTGTGCTTCGCGCTCGCTCGGCTACTTCCAGTCGCCATTTGGCCAGTGCGCCCCTTTTTGGGCAACATTTTTCAGACCAGAGCCTGCTAGCTTCACATATTTTCGTGTTGTTTTTTGTTTTGTTTTTCTAATAGTTATTGTTTTGATCTCAACAGTCTCCGTTCGCTGGTGAAGACGAAGAAGATTTGTTCGATTCCATCTGCCGTGACAAGGTTCATTATCCCAAATGGATATCAAGCATGGCTGAGGACTGTCTAAGTCAGGTGGGTACAATTCGTGTTCGATAGATGAAGTGACAAGTAGACAAGCGATAAGAACCTCTTGATTATCTTATTATCTCAACGAAACACACAGTTATCAGAACCAACGTTAACGCAGACAGAAAAGAGGCTTCATGTTGGCCGCACCATGGACAGTGGTTTTGTTGCATATGCCGCCGAATTAAACCAAACTGTCGAAAAAATTAAAACAGGGGAGAAGTCATAGGCCAATCTTATTTTGGCCATCTATTGGCTTAGTCGTTGGAAAGCTAGCGACTTCGTCACCCCACGTCTTGCAACTCACCAAACGTCGAAGGTGGAAAGTCAAGGTTTCGTCAGTCAATGAACATTAATTTTAGATGCATGTATGCAAGACTAAAACTCGCGTGATGTACATGTGGCGTGACACAAGCGACTAGCGTGACATAAGAGACTGGCGTCTTCAACATGGCGTGACACTAATATGATATGACCTACGACGTAGCCGGTGGCTCCAACGTTTACTCTCAATGCCTGGATTGTGAAATGTCACTCTTCTTTAAATTCACACATATTTCGTTTTGTGTTTCTTGTAGCTCTTTGAAAGAACACCTGTGGAGAGGCTCGGCTACAAAGACGGAACAAACCCTAACATCCGGGATCACAAGTTTTTCGAGCGCATTAATTGGTCGAGGCTTGAGGAACGGAAAGTGACGCCACCATTCAAGCCTTCTGTGGTGAGTGACTGTCCTGTTGTTTACGATCGAGTCGTCTCAACATGTTGGGATACCTGTGTCCATTCAGCAATGTCTAGCCTACGCAGCTGGTGGGATTAGCGGGCACGAGTGAATTTTTCTCGCGCGGGCGAAGCCCGCGTCATCGAGCGGCGCAGCCGCGAGTGAACTCGACTCCTCACCAAACCCCTCGCTGCTTGGCGGCCAAAGACCAAAGCATGAGGCCGCTAAAAAATGCACTCGCTCGCGAAATCCCGCCAGCTACGCAGGCTAGCAATGTCAGATGGTTATGTAAAACGATATTTTGGTTAAACAAGTTACAATTTGTTAACAATCGACTTTTCGAAACAAAATAAAATACTATGAAGATCAGTGTGTCTCTCAATTCCAGAACTAGCTATTCTTATAGTTGAACCATCAGAAGATGTTTAACTCAGTAAAACACTCGACGGCTTTAACTTCTTTGCTTGAAGTAGCAGAACCTGATGGCTAAGAAATGTAGAAAAATACAGAGCTATCGTGCTGCTCAATTCGAGTTTGTGTTTAGCGCCATCTCGCCCTTTGCGTAAACTTTCTAGAACTTCGATCCTTTGTAATTGTTCTTACTCCAGCCGCATCCAAAATACTCAATTTTATCTTTCCTTCTTGATCGTTTCTGCTATTATTAACGCTAGTGTATTTCTTGCTTATCTCGCAGTCTTCGGACCATGATGCAAAGAACTTCGATCCTGATTTCACAATGGAAGTTCCTCAGTTCACTCCAACAGACAAAGATTTACTCCAGTCCATGGATCAAGGACAGTTCCGGGGGTTCTCCTTTGTGAACCCGTACTTTGGCACTCAACAATGAATTATCTATTAACTATTAACTTGGGCTGCGCCAGGAGTCGAGACCTCTGGCCGCCTCCAAGAGCAGAAGTCCGCGATTCACGGACTCATTGTCAAATCTATCAAATCTGATTGGCTGAAAAATACAGAGCGAGTACTCTGCGCACGCTTAGAAATTGGGAGCGACCAGAGGTCTCGATCCCTGGCGCAGGCCAGAAGGATCGCGGCCTCTGGGGACGAGAATGCCAAAAAAAAAAACAATTTTAAATTAACTGGTCATTACCAACAATGTACTTTCGTACAGTGAGAATTTACACTATTCCCGAAATATATTTTAGTTAGTTGTTTGAAGACGAGAAAGGTAACTTCTGCAACACAACTTTCGATTTTCTTTGTATAATAGTAAACAGGTTGATAAGTTGTTAGAGATTTCCCAGGTATAATTAACTGTACGAATTTAAAGTGTTAGTTTTATCAAATGTAATGAGCTATTTACTTTATTTTTGTTTGTAAAACCTTAAAGTGTAGAATCCTGGCTACAGTCTTATACAAGACCTTTCGGCTTGTGGCGAAATATTTGTGACCCGTAAATTGATTCTATCTGTCACGCAACGTCAATAGAAAGAGCGTTGAGTAACGTAATACCGGATTTTTAACGCTTAATGACTGCCACATATCTGATATGTTCCCTATTATGGCTTTTTTCGATTCTACCAGTATAATCAATGAACAATGAACATGGATATATCTACAACTACTGACAAGAATTATATACACGTCTTGATTTTAATTTTTACAAGTTTTCTTAACGTTTTAGTACTTTTAGTGATAATGTTTTGTAGGTAGCTAGGAACCACGAAGGAAATAGTCCTTCTGGAGTGATTTCTCATTTTATTTGTACAGTACATGTAAATTATTTACACGGAGTTTCCAATTGTGATGAGAATAAATATGTCGTGGAAATGTGACGTGTTATGCTGTTCCCTGTATTTGTTGGTAACTTTTGCTAACGCCGCTACGACACAAAATTCTAAATCGATATTTTTTTACTTGTGGGGGACGGGGGAGAGTCCAAAACTATTACATTCTAATTGCCAAGACCATTGGTTTTTACTTTTTTTTTTCAGTAATTTTGAATTTAGTTTCCTTCAGCCCTCGCTTGTTTCGTCTTCCTATACTCAGTGTGAGCTTTCTAAACAACATTTTTCAGTCGTTAACCACGCTTATTAATACGTAATTTATGTATATCAACAAACGCGGTCTTTCGTTAGGAATCGGTAATGTTCGTGAAGATGCGAGTGCTCTTTCGCTTTCTAATCGATATCGGTTCGGAAGATCGTTTCTTGTCTATGCTTCGAACGTGAAAAGATCGATAACAAACCTGAAAATAGCCGAACCATTCAGAATGAAAACAATTCCCGCCGGCTTCCCGCGTTCATGAAACACTGCTCAGCTGTAGCAACAGTCGAAAGCACGCAGTCTATTTATTACTAAAAGCTCTGTGAATTCAGCGCGTTTTTCCGCCATGTCTCGCTTTACACTCGAAAAACACTACGGCGAATGGATGTTGTCTCGCTGGTACGATAATATTCCTGGTCCAGATAGGTTGGTGGAAATTTCCACGTCCCTAAGCGAAGAAGACGCTTTTAACATGGTGAACGCCTGGTCAAAGAAACTGCTCACACCAGGATTGGATCCAGAGCGACTAAAAGGCATTAGTGAATCTTTGATCACCAGTCACTGGAATCAAGCATGTCGCATGGGGTGCCTTGCCGTTCAATTCACGTACATCAATGGTTTCTATCACCGATTTGTGTGGAGGGTTTCGTAACCGAGCTAAACGTGCACCACGTTTGCTAAGCTGTTGTACAGAAGAGATTTTGATTTAGCTAGTCAAGTCAAGAATCGATGATGATTTGTTCACTAATCCGTGGTGATTTAACCTCGCTGAACTGATTGACTCCGAAACCGATTTCAACGAATTTATTATGCCTATCGACGATTTTGATCGCAGACGCTGAACATTTGTTGTTTATGCCGCATGTAACGTGGAGAATTTGCTGTTTTTCTTGTGCAGCCGTGGCTAGTTTTATACCCGAACAATCTTGCGCTTATAAACAAACCTTTCTACCAACTTTTATCTTTATCTTGAAAGAGCAGAAACGTGCTGAAGTTTATAGATTGTGGAATGTATTTGGTTTTATGTGAAGCCATTTAACTGCGTGGGACCTCAGACCTTAAAAATATTTTTCCATCATTATGTAAAACTTTTCTCCTAGTGTGATTGTTGGCGACAGCGGAATTTTCTTCAAACAAATTATTTTGATCGGAATATTAAAAATATAAAGACTAAATAAACAATGGCATTGTGAACAGTTAAATATTGAAGTATTGAGGGATTTTTAATGTCAGAAGCCATGCGGTTTCCTCTTTTGTGCATTCAATATCCTATAGATGCCTTTCTATGTTTTCATAAAGGATCAACCTTCGTCGTTATTGACAAAAAACTTTAAGTTACAACAACACGAATCCAAAATGTAAAAAAAACTTGGAAGATTTTCGATTCATCGCGGGATTTGCTATTTTGCATGAAATTAACCAAGAGTTACCAAAACCACTATTTTTTTTAGGAAAAACAGTTCTTCGCAAAGTCGAAGTTTTAATTCTATGTTAAGTTTTGGTTTTGGTTTAAGAACATTCTTGACTCTTTTTGCATTTCTTTGGCTAAAAAAAACAACAAAAAGATTCTTATGCCAGTGTTTGCCCATATCCGACCTATGTCATGTTATTTTCACGACGATTTTTGAAAAATCTCCTTACCTTTTAGATACATTTTCTTCCATTTTTGTTGGAAGAATTTGATTTTAATCAAGACGAGAAACGATCAGGTCCAACTAAACCGGACTGACTGCCATTTTGAAACCCCAAGAAGACCTTGTCTACAAGATGAACGGTTGACTCCTCCCGCACAGAAAAGCTTGAATTCAAAAACAAAAAATCACTCACTATGAGATTTTGCAGGTCCTATATATATAGCATACCATTCCCAAGTAAAATACAACATAACCTTTTCATTCTCATTTTCATTTTTTTTTTCAATGTTTTTTCATTTTCAAAGTTTACTCCGAGAATTGAGTTAGGAATCTGGTCGCCTACACTCTGTTTTTTATAAGAACGCGTAAAATTTGGCTGAGCCTGACGATGTTCTTATCTTAGCCCATATATTTTCTTAAATTTTGGGGCAAATCTCAGCCTCAACGTTCTTGTAAAAGTGGTTGTTATAAAAACGAGAGTGTGTTTAGAAACCTTGGCGTTCATGACGACAAACCCACGTGACAGCTTCCTGAGTGGCAGTTCGAGAGGCTAGACGTGCTCTTTTTTTCTGATTGGGCAGTGATACCCGGAAACTTATTCGAAGATTAGTCGAGAGAACACTTGATCTTACTGTCGTTTCTCCTCTCATCCGCCACTGACAGCAAGGCTAGGTTCTGGGACGTGCCTTTAATTTGGATATTTTGACCTTGGCAGCAGAATTATCAAAGGAATTAATATCTGATCTTTTAAAATAAAGGCTAGTCTCCGGCAATGTGAATTCACATTTGTACGTGCCCAAAAACTCGAGAGAGAGAGAGCTTATCATAAAACATATCATGACACAAAACTGAATTGTCTTGATTTACTTTTGATTAAATTTATATTCAATACAATTTTATGATCACAAGCTTGAGATGAGATGTCCAATAACAGCAAATCGTCCGTTGTAAGAAGTGTATCTATCAAGACAAGTTCATTGTTGTTAAACGCGCAGTTTCAATTTTTTAAGATCGTTAGCAAACCTGACCAACAAAGGCATTTATTAGACACGCCTCTGATGCATCAAAATAAGACTTTGTGGCAAAACCGATCTCTTTGGCATGTTCCTGGCATTAAAATTGCAACGCAAGTGCCTCTGGTCAGCTACATGTGTTAAAATTAGGGAAAATGTTTTTTTCAAGCTCTAATTGTGCAGTTTTCACGGAATAAATTCGATTCTTCTGAACGATAGAGCCTTCTCTTACACAAAATCAGTGGGTACTAAGAGTTATATAAGCTATTTTGCGTTGACTAGTTCATGAAACTTGCTGTATTTTCTGAGCGTAAAGATAACAACTTCCGATTATTACATTAGATGGCGTTGAATTTTGACATTAGTTCGTTATGGGGTGCACGTTCAGTCAGTAGATGCAGGTACGTGCATGATAATTGTGATATTTGACTTACTGCTGATAACGAAATAAGCCTATATCGAACAATCTAGCCGGCTTGAGGCCTCTTCAACATCTCTCGCAGTTAGCTTTTTTTTTATCTCAAGAACTCAGTTGAGAAAATACATAGAAAAATGTTGGAGCCCGTGTTAAATGTCTCAAAATTAGGAGGTGTTAAACAAAATTTTACATATGGTTTTTAATTTAGCTAAAGGGAGAAACCGAAAATCTGGAACCACGCAAAGAAAGTGGTCGTTTTCTTTCGTTCGTTTTTGTTTTCACGCAAAACGTTTCTAAGGCTTTTTTATTAAATTTAGTTGAGGCCAATTTATTGTCAACAAGAAGCCGGACGAGTTACTCACGTTTCGTATTACAATCACACTTTCATCAGTTTATATTTTTTAATTAAAGAAAACAACGTGTTCTTTGAAGTTGAGCTCAAACATTTGATTAATTTAGTGAACATTGGAAGCCAATTGCTGAGCCCAAATACTTTGTACGTTGACAGTACATGTCCCAAGGGACAGATAACTGTAGTGACGTCACAATGCTTTGAAATGGGTCTTTTAGTCAACTTCCGTCAGTTTTTGCAAACTTTATTTCATAAATGAACTTCACCGGAATAATATTAGCAAAACAGTGATTGAGTACGCTATACAGTATCGCAAACAGTTAGGGCTCAGGAGACCAGAAAGGCGCTGGGAAAAACAGCTCAAAATTAGAAGACAGGAAACTTGCTGTAAGTTGTAATTTCCAACAAAAAGGTTAGTGATTAAATCATGTGAACCGGTTTATTCACATATCACATATAAAACGCCAGAGTTATTTTCCCACCTTATACCCAGTTAAGAGGCAAAACTGCAGTTTTTTTAATATTTTATTTTTGTTTAGAGTAAATTGATGAAATCAATCCGAACTAAAAATCACCAATAATTGCCTCGAGGGATTTTAAAATAAATTAAAGCTCATTGAAAAGGTATCGCGTTATATGAATCAAGAGACGAAAAAGCCGCCGTTTGAAATGCTTAGCAGATAAACCGGTGCACGGACTTTTCCAAAGGCTGGTTGAAAAAAGGTCGCGGAAACTTGAAAAAATAATATGCATAATCGCTATCATTTACTGTCGGTGGATCATCAAAAGATCTTTAAAAGTAAGATATGAAAACAATTATGAGAATAAAACAAGATTTTCATCTTCTTGCAAAAAAGCACTGACTGGCATTGTGTTATGACATGACGTCCTATGTAGCTGAATGAAAACTGTTTTTTTACAAATTACAAAAGCCAAGAACCTCATAGTGTATTTGTTAAGCGATATTGAAGAGGGCGTTGAGAATGTGTGTTCAAAGCGAAATTCGAGGTAAGGAAATATGTTATTTGCCGGCAGATAGACTGATAAAAAGTGTTTTTTATAAACGTTGTACAGATATGAAATATAACACGAGTTTCGTGCTCTTGCAAAAAAAAAGCATTGTATCTTGACATCAAGCCTTGTGCAGTGAATGAAATTTTCTGACGGTGTTTCCAACAAACAGCACAAGCCAAAAACTCGCAGTGCATTTGTTAAATATTAAAGGTTAAGAACGCGTTGAAAATGGGTGTTCGATACGTTCAAATGTGTTATTTGCCGGCAGATTGTAAAAAAAAAAAAATGTTTTTAACGAAATTTCATATATTGGTTTTTAAACCGTGTTTCTCTCGAAGAAAGCAAGTAATTTTATTCCAACGTTTGGCTGCATTTCCAGTTCACATTTTTCATCTGCTTGAGAATATAAACGTATTTGATGTTATTTTATAGATCAATATTCGTGTCTATTTTGACGCTTTCCAATATGAGATTCACACAGATTCATACGGAGTTTAATTACATCTCAACAACTGAGTAAACTCGAATTCACAGAGTTTGCTTAACTTTGAATAAGTTGTCATCTCATTGCCTGTGGAAAGGGCCAGTGTAAAACATCTGCGCGAGGTGTGTATATCATTTCAAACGCTTGCATGCCGCAGTGAGGTATGTCTGCAGAGGTTCTTAAAACACCGGAGCTTATTCCGCTTTCTGTTTCTACTCCTGGATGGAAAGTTTGTCCGTCACAGGCTTGCCCCGAGCATTAAATTCACCGGTACCCATTTAAGTGTTTTGGCCCAAGAACACAACACAATGGAAAACCGGACCGCTCGACTCAGAGTTAGGTTTCGCTAGTGCGTGTTGGATTGCAACTAATCCCGTAACTATAAATTCATTTAACAGGAGGAATAGAACACCATTTTCCGTTACCTAGTGAAGTAAAGTTGTTGTTCTTAAGGTTGCTGATATCTCATTGAACTCGGTTTCAGACGAGCTGATGTAGAAATTTCCCGTGTTTGAATTGGAAAGTTAGCTTTACAGTCATTCAGTTGAACTACAGATTTTGCTAAAAAGCTCTTGTTAATTTTTTCCTATCTACAGCCGGAAACAACACAGAAATATGCTGAATTTTCTTTGCGTCCTGTCTCTGTCTTTTATTGTGTTGATTCAGACTCAAGGAGGTAGACAGGAGGTTTCTGGAATTCCAGGTACGGGATTTGGACAGAAAATAGGGTTTCTTCCCCGATGAAGAGTTAAAAATACGACGCCCAATAGAGTATCTTGGACCAACTTTGTGGTGTTTGTAATTGGGATGAAAAACTGTCTTGAGTGTCTGATATATCTCAATCGAAACTAAAACGAGGGATCGAGAAAAGGGAGAAATAAGATCCTAAAAAATCTATGCTAATTAAGCTACACATTTCCAAAACACCGTCGCAGCTTTGATTTCTTTGTTTTTTACTTGATGAAATTTTAATAAGTTTTAGAATTATAGCTTACTGTTTAACTGTTGGGAAGTTTATAAGGCATCGCGGAACTGGCGTTTTGTATTCCTGAACGGAGAATGGTTTAGTAAAGGAACCTGTTCTCAGGGCAGTTATGACCCTAGGCGTCACAGCTCACGAGTAGTCCAGATTCCCATAGGCCGAGAACACCAAGATTACAGTTCAAACGAACGGGTCACCATAAGAACCGTACCAAACTTAGCCCTGCTGTTACCAAACTCCTACCCCCCGTTACCATTCGGGTCTGATGCTATGCAGCACGACTGCACGAGAAACAATAAAAACAAACACGCTCCCAGAATTTCACGCAGAAAACTTCATAAGGAGAAGCTACCAGTTAGATAGCTCCATCAAAGAAACACTTTAGTAGGAATTATAAGCACTAATATAGTTTTATGGTCTCAACCAGGCTCTTGTCTCGATGTAATCGTTGTATTCATCGACAAAAATATCCCAATGACGTTTTCATTTTCCCTGTAGATTGTATATTTGACGGATCCTACCCGAATGACACTGTTTTCTGCAAAGAATATGTTGAAAATCATCCTCAGTGTACAAATACCAAGGAATGCTGTCAAATTCCCTCAAAGCCAGGATGTTTTAACATGTCAGTAATTCAAGGTAGGAGAATAGATTAAGAATTAGCCAAACTGAATATAGGGTCCATTTTCTTTGCAGTGATGTAGGGTGTTAACTCAACGGGTCTTGAATTCCGAATGTTGGAGACCAAAATCTAGTATATCTGTGGGGTTAGCGCGCAAATTGGAACAAAATAAAACTTGGTTTTTGACGCTAACAAGTTTCAGTACAAGTATACCGACGTTTCGGCATTGCTGCCTTCATCGAGTGAGCAGAAATAGCACAGTTCATTGACACGCAAATTGCAACTGCTACCCCTACCCCGTTCTCAAAGGGTTGAAACGGGTTTGGTGTCGCTCTCTGGATTTGGAGGAGGGGGCTGGGGGGGGGGGGGGGGGGTGGTTGTGGTTGAGGGCATGCAAAATGAGTTGCCTTCTTTTGCGTTAAGGTATTCTTATTCAAAATCATCAATTCGGCAAATGCTGTGACAATTTACACTGTAACTGCAACCGCAGTATTTAATTATTTTCCAGCGTATGGGTTGTGGACACCACCAACCCTCGCCCCTGCTCACACCCCCGAGGTTTCCCTACCCTGCTCCGCCGTGGGCTTTGCCTTCACTCAAGACAACAACACAGACAAGGCGATAGACGGTCACGTGTTACTACGTCACAAGGCCGTGACTGTCACGCAGTGCGGCGACTTCTGTTTACGTCAGCCTCGATGTCGTGCGTTTAATCTGGCCACCGTCTTAGACCTGGAAGGGAAAAAGGACTGCGAGTTGTTGGAGGATGATACGAAAATCATTAACAGACAAGGGTTTAGCTATTGGCTATTTGACAGAGACTCATATAAAGAGGTAATTAAAATATTAAAATTATAATGAATTCGAAACGGAGTTGGGACTAAATCGTAAGGATTTATGGCAGCCTATTCCCTAGGCGTTCTCCTCCTCTTTCGGGCGAGCGCGAGGTCCACGTAAGGGCCTGGGAATGGGTTGGTGTTCCGGCTGGTGACGTCACGAAATTTCGCGCCAAATCGATAGGCGGGAAGGGAACGCCTGGATACTAGGCTGGGTTTATGGTACTTATTTTTGTTAATTTGACTCATTCATTTACTTAGCTAACAAATGGGCGTATTTTGTAGGCTTACTTGACACCACGCTGTGCCCCAGGAAAGGAACAGCGCCAAACTCTGTGAGCCGTGGATAGCGGAGTATCATCTCGAACGACAGATGAATAACTGAAGAAAAAAGTCAAAGCTCTTCGTCAACACTGAAAAGATTTTTTTTATGATATTGTCCACTAGAGCTGTTCATGAACTGTCACTCATAGCCTCCGTACGTAAATAGGGAGTTATCCGCTACAGCGTAACGTAACGTAACTGCCATACTATGCCATGTTACGTCGAGTGTCACGTCATGCCATGTCACGCTACGTATAATCATTTCGCCAGCAATTCTCTGACTCGAGTCTCTTCCTCCTTTGGTCTCGAACTAAAGCTTTTAATGTTTTGAATAGAAAACGGAAGCCCATGCTGAAACGAAGAATTTGTAGGTGTTGTGTACCTTTTTTTAATTTTATAAAAAATTTAAAGTGCGACCTTTTTAAAATTTGGTTGCCAGGTATCAATCACTAAACAGTGCAATATTCGATCATCGCACTCCAAGTTATCGCAACACATTTACTACGCTTATCAGTTTTATCGTTAAAACTCTGCTATTGTCAGGGGCGACAGAGCTAGTTTCCATTAGAAACGTCTCGTGCTATTGACGTCATTAGTCCCGTGCGCGCGAAAAGAGAGTCAGAGGTACAGAGATTTCGCGCGCACAACAGACTGATGACGTCAATAGCACGAGATGTTTCCATTGGAAACTAGCTCTGTCGCCTCTGACAACAGCAGAGTTTTAACGGTAAAACTTAGGCGCTAAACTTCCCTCGTTGCTTACTCAACTGATAAGTACAGTTATGTTCAATGTGCACTAAATTTTGTCACTACTGGCAAAGAAATAAATAGCTTTCCTTTGTCTCAATCTAGGCTCTAAGGTTATGGCAGCACGGTCGATGAAAAGACGAACAAGAAAAAATTGGCGCGTTTTTTTTAAATCTTACGGTAATAAAAGATGGTAGAGACAAGTGCTTCTGTAAACATGTGAATCGGTTAATAAATAAAATAATAAAATTATAGAATAGATGAATGAGCGAAGGAAGGAAGGAAGGAAGGAAGGAAGGAAGGAAGGAAAAAAAATGAATGCGTCAAGTAAAAGATAAATACTTAGATAAATAAATAGTGAAAATATTATAAAAGGTCTGATGCCAAAATTTAATCAGGTAGTGTCGCAATTTATCCGGCTATAATTATAGTTTTAATTTGCCAGATTGACTTGTAGTGTGTTATGTAACAATAAAGATTTTTTCAAACTCTGCTTCTCCCTATGTCAGGGACTGCGGAGACCATTTTAAAATGGTAGGGCTAAAAAATCTGGCCAAGACAAACAAGCATTTGGGGTCACTGTTCTGCCATTTATCATGTATTTGTGCGTCATCATATTTACAACCCCAATAAATCTATAACTTAGCCGTCCCCACAAGTTAGTATACCTTCCAATGCAGTAAATATGTTAAATAGAACTGCCTAAGCTTGCTCCTTTTTAAAGTTGGCAAAGTTTCTCTTGCGGTTCTTCAGCGCGGCTGTGCCGAGCCTTTGACTTCGTGAAGCGCATATACAAAAACGGAAGCCTATTGTTACTTCAAGTGGTAAAATTCATACATTATTCCTAGCATCTGGAGCCCTGAAAGTTCCTCGGAGCCCGGGAAAATATTAACCCAAGCAAAAAAGTGGTAGGGCTATAGCCCTACCAGCCCCACCCCCTCCGCGGTCCCTTTATGTATAGGGCCACTGCTGCGCCAACAATGCGCAAAATTTAGCTCTCTTGTCGGAACAACTGTGCACGGAATGAAATACTTTTGAAAAATAAAGCAAACAAACAAACTTCTCGAAATGTGTTCACCGTTTTTTGACTGTCTTTCTTATTCTCGTTTAACCAGACCACGCACGGCCAACCTCGTTCCCAGGGTCTTATTTGATAATTCTCGGTCAAATTCAAGAGTCTTGAATTTGACCGAAAATTGTCACGTGGTCACCAGCTGCAAGTGAATTTACAATATTGCACAACTTCTACCTTTTCCTTTTAATTTTTAGCCTCTGTCAGGAAGACACTCAATTTGACGAGAATAAAAGAACCTCAAATAAGGCATAGCCTCAAGAATCAAGTCAGGCATTTCAAAATGTATCAAACTTCATGTTTGTAGGTAAGGAAAAATAATATTTTGAACTCAAGAATGAAGAAACGCCGCTTATTATCATTATGACTGTATAAAATTTGCAGCCTCTTCTTATTCCTTGAGTTTGTAAGTGGAATTTACCTTCGTTTAAGTCAAACAATTAAAATTCAAAATAAATGACAACTCAATTATGGTAATTTCCTGTTTGAATCCTACATTTCCTCTATTAGATCACCAGAGCATTTTTGATTACTATCTGCAAGGGTTTTGTTGAAAAAGAAAACGAAGAAAAGAAAAAGGTAGCCTGATTGGAGACTTTTCACTCAAATAGAAGAAGCCAAATTATGTTTTCGTAGCAATTGACAGGAATATTGATCTCGTAAAATTGGAAAGAATAAAACTGGCCGATAAAATCGGTTTGTTTAATGTGGCTATTTCCAAAATAACCATGTCGACTGTTCGGTATCCGATTTCAGTACACCAATTTTGAAATAACAATATAGGAGAGCGAATGATGCCTAAAAGCCCCAAACTGCTGTTTTACAGTGGGTTTAGGCCTCATTTGAATTTCTATATTGTTATTTCGAAAATGCTACTGAAGGACAATATCCAATGACCAATTTCGAATTGTCAAAAGTTTTACTTAGGCCTAAAGTTTAGGCGAGTAATAGTAAACAAAGAAGGTTGAAAGATAAAAAAATATACTATATTTGTTTCATTCCTTTAAGCTTCGGAACAAATATGAAATTTTGATTTATTGAAATTGGCCAATTGATGTAGCTAATTTCAAACGTTTCTCCCGCACGTTCCAGAGAATCGACGTCGTCTTTCCGCGTCAGCGTGCGCCCAAAGGAAGACTCCTAAAATTCTGGCAACTTCATGTCGCGAACTTTCCAAATCGGTATTCTCTTTTCACTACTTGATAACTATCTTCGCAAATGATCTCCTAATAAACATTTCTCGCTGTGTGGGCTTTGAAATGTGTGTCTATCTAATCACCTCTCCAAATAAATCGCTAATAAGGTGAAAGCAATTTCGTGGGCCCATCCGGTGCAATATATTAGCAAAAACGACTCTCCACAAACAATTGCCAGATTCAAGAAAAAAACTGGCTGTTTTACGTGATGTCAACATTTGCTACTTAAACATTTTTCGTTTGCGACGCGGTAAATCTATTTTAGCCTCAATTCGTAGCCTTGGATGTTTACGCTGTACTGAAGCTCAAGCTTGTGAGTATCAAATCAGTTCTGTGTATTAGTTTTGATAATGCTGTTTTTTGGCCTGAGATTTAAATAATTTACTTTACTATATTTTTGGGACTGGTTGTTAAAATGTTTTTATTTTTAAATTCGTCCAGCGCTTATTTTCTGATTGAAAATGCTGTTGGCTCGCCTCTTGATTCTCTCAACGCTGTATTTTAACTCTGGGTCGAATGCAGGTGAGTTTATTAACATCGCATTCATTAATCAGTTTTCTGTACGTTTTCTTTCTTTTTGTGATGGCTTTTGTGATGAATAAAGTTCGCGGGATAATGCGCGGAGGTCTGGAAACGGTTTATATCTAGGTCCTAGAGTCTAACAACCGTGACTTTCTTCTTTGTATGAAGGCCTGGGATTGAGGGACACTCTGTAACTCTTGTCAACATAGAACCACTCTCGATATTTGGTCCATGAGTCTACCACAATAGATACTTTACATAAACGGCGTCTGCATTCGAGTAACAATACTTATACATCCCAAGCTTCACATTAACGTATTTTTTTGTCTATTTTTTTAACAACAATAACAAGCTTTATTTGCATGAATATAAGTACATACAGTATTGCAGAAGCGTAAAACGAAACTTATAACAATCATAATGATCATGTAATAGGAAGAAAGCAATTACGTGTGTGTTCCATCACTTTCATTCGATAGAAGATTATTTCTTAAAGATAAGCATCTCAAGATGAACTTCATCAGTTGAGTATTTAAATAATAATTATCAGAATTCATTATTTTTTTGGTGGCTTGCATATGAGGTAATTGTGTTATGTTTGGTATTTGATTCTCTATTTTTTTGTAAAATTCATCTTTAAAAGTACAGTATTTAGTACAATGGAAAAGTAACATCCACACGAAGCTAAGGATGTTCAAAGAATTGTTATTCAACTCTAGGCATGCAAAGTGTGTATGCAAGGACTTTTTTCCCATTTTTTTTCTCCCAGCTATTCAGTCCACTTCGACTTACCACTTTGATGCATGTACTCCACCTCAGATCTCCGACATCAAATTCAACGCGGTCCTGATCGGCCGCGTGAATTCTAGAGAGGAGGTGTTCTCAGAATTGCAATGCATAGACGCATGCGTGAGACGGACCTCGTGCATAGCGTATAACATGGAAATCGTGGGCTCAAACTTTCGCTGCACGATTCTGGAGACAATTGAAAGGATCGAAAAACAATCTGGATCAGCGTACAGGATTTTTGACCGGGAAACCATCGAGAAGGTAATTATAAGTTTATTTTATTGTTACCAAAAAAAGACCAAAGCAGTGAATAAGTCAGTAACTGGGTAACCATCTCTTTACTCCTGTTGTCAAAACATAATTTCTCCTAACATGTTTCTATAAACGTCCCATGGTACAAGCTGGGAGAATTTGATATTCATCAAGTTGATTTTCACATCATGATCAGCTGCTCTATTCTCACTACCTACATGTTTGCATAATACCAATGTGAGGAGAAAACTAAAACTAATCACCATTGTTAGAGTTTTATGGGTTATGCAACCAGGAATACATGATAACTCTCTTTCCCGCGGGATATCGTACAGTTTACACATTCAAAATTTTGTAAGGTTTTCGAGCTTAATTTGTAGAAACCCCTCCCCCAGTGTTTTCTTCGGCTGTGAAAGGGGGGGGGATGATGAAGATCAGGGCAGGGCAAAGTGGGTAGCAGGGGTCCCTGAGGCAGGAAATGGTTTGACGGTTGCAAGAGAAAATATGCTTACAAAATCTTTTAGTTGAGAAGGTAGAAAGCCTCGACTGATCTTGCGAAGAACACTGTAGTACCCTGAGTGCCAGAGGATTTTTTTTAAGTTTTTTGTTTTTTCGTTCGTTCCTTCGCCGCTCACTGTCGCCGCAAAACAAAACTAAACAATACCCTCTGGTACCTAGGGTAATACTGTGGGTACCCACCCTTTAAAGTGAAGATCATCTACTAAGTGTCTTTTTATTTATGTTTTTATAGTTTCTCTTCCAACGCAATGGCTGTGATCGCGTTATTGTTCAGGAAGGTGTTACACCTAGCCAATCGAAGCACCCGTGACGACAGGCAAGCGTGACAGTCACACAAGTGTGACGGAAGTAGAAGATTTATTCGTGGCCTCTGGGCCCAAATTATTTTGGGAGGTTTACGCTCTTGTTAAATAGCTGTCACGTAACATTGAAAGCGGACATAAAGCGGACATGAAGATTGTAAAATTTCCCAGACTGTAATGAGGTATTTGCGTGATTCACTTTCAGTTTCGAATCTTCATGTGGTGGAAGACATTTATACCTTATAAAGGTTCCCGGCCGTCATGCAAGCTTACATTCTAATATTAAATCAATATACGCAAAAAAGATCTTTGCAGCTGCTTTTTGCATTTAAGCTATATCTTGTATAGCACTTTCACTGATTCGAATTAAATTAAAAACATCATGGCGTGACAAAAACGAATCTAATCTTATCGCTAAGTTTTGAGGTGGAGTATTCGCTAACCTTGAGTAATCAGCAGGTATCACCCCTTAATTTATTTTTTTTAGGTCTGAACATTGGATTTGAGCTGAATATTAACCTGGGTGACGCTCAGTGTGCACTCGAAATAGATATTTAACATCGATTAACATTACTGCGAAAAATGTTTATCTCCGGTGTTTATCCCCAACCAAAACAATCACGTGCTAGGCGGAGGGGTTTTAAGAAAAAATGACGAACTTCCGTTATCTCGCGAGTTGATGTTAAGGCTTAAAAATAAAACGTGATTTAAAGCTAATTATGCATAAGTTAGGTAAGCTTAGAAGGGGTGTCCCCATTTATCTGCATAAAAGCCCGTAGTCCATCTGAGAGGAAACCAGTTTATTAAAGTTCTCGCTCACTTCATTTTCTCTTTATGAAACATGGAGACTATTAAGTTACCGCTTTCAGCCCTCTTCGTATTTGGTGAGTGCTTTGTAAACTTGCTTTTTTGTTTCACTTACTTTTACCACTTTAGCATTATCGTCTATTCATGTCTATTACTCGATCGCTTATGTGCTACTGCACAGACATTTTTAGTTTTAATTATTTTTCGTGGTCCCTAACGTTGCCGGGGTAATTAATGTTCTGCGGCCGTTGAATACCGTTTAATAATAAGGTCTTCTGTGACAAGTTAATGAAAGAAAGAAAGAAACTTTATATTTGAAAACGATAGCAGTATCTATAACTTGAACACTATATTCCCAGGCCGCGACTTGTACCGCAACAACCGTTCTAGATCACTTGTTCTCGCCCACTTAACATGTTTGCGGAAAAAGTTGAATTACGCAACAGTGGAAATGCACCTTTACACAGGTTTTAAAAACATGTTTCCACGTCTATGCATGGGAACTTTCAACTTCCCGGTGAAACATCTAAGCACAGAATGACTTTAAGCTTATTTAAGCAAAATCATGAATAGCTTTTGTAAAAATTTGCCATTTGCTCAAACGGTAACTAAACTAGAAGAGAGAAACTGTATTTAGTTGTTACAAAAAACTGATAAAATAATCCACAGCAAAATTCCATAAAAGAAACAAGTAAATTGATTAAAGAAAACCATTAAATTAATGTGGATAACGTTCCTAAAACCATCACCTGTATTTAAAGTAATTAGCACCTTGTTAAATTTGCGTGATAATCCTTTCAGGAAACAAAGTTTAGGTGGCTGAAATTTTCATCTAGATTATCACTACATGTGTATCGCTAACTCGATTTATGCTAGAGACGGATGATCCGTCTGGAAGGAACTTGCATTTTATACTAGTGGTACCTATCGGTAGAAGTGCCAACGAGTACAACAAGAGAGAAGGGTTGTGAGGATAATAAATTTATTGTAAATGTTTGACTAAAAGTACACTTTATGATGTGGGTGTGATCAATGTACATTGCATGTATTCGTTGCGGAATGTTTGTGGAATAAACTGATGCGATTTGGTGAAGGCCTAATGAAGGAGTTCTAAAATGATACTATAGTGAGAAACCTTGTGAAATCCATGTAATTTGAGGGTTGCAAGCCATTGCAGTTCTATGCCGCTATTTTGGAAAGGTGTCAGCTGTTTTTTAAGTCCAATAGACCTTAAATCAGAGTGGCTGTGAGCCACTGAAACTCGGAAAATATATAGCCTTTGTTTACTTCATATATAGTAACACAAATAAAGGCTGCATTTTACCCAACCCCCTACCCGCTTCACAAGACTAATTGATTACTAAATTTAATATTAAAGACTCTCTGTCGACTGCGAGTGTTTGTTATTGTTTTGATTCTGGCGCTGAAGAAAATCGTTCGAAAATCAAAAAGATTTAGGGCATTCGCGGCCTAAAATAAAATATACCGGTAGAAACAGGTATAAAGCGTTTACTTTCGAGGTCATCCAGCTAAGAAATACTTTATTTTGAAATTATGACCTCGCGTCGTGGGGGCGCAAGCTACAATTACAATTACAAGCGGTTGTTAGTAATCCACGGAACGACGGAACACGGAACGGCGGAACGAGAAACAGCGGAACGGGATTTTTTTTCTGTTTTTTTTTTTTTTTTTTTTTTTAACAAAAAAACAACAACAAACAAACAGTAAATATATCTCACATAATAAAGGGCATGCATATATTCTTTATCCTTCGAGGTCGATCTAGAGCCAAGTTGTCGAGTTTATTTCGAGTGAGGATTTCGAGAAGCGTGACTGCCCTTCGGACTTGCTTGGGCCATCCCTTTTTTTTTCGTTTACTGTCGAATGCGTTTTCTGATTTTGGGTCAGTCGGTTGGAAAAGAAAAAAAAAAAGAAACAAAAAAAAAATTGGAAAAGGAGTCTGGAACTAGGAGGCCCGGTATCTCATCGTAATATCCGTGGAGCCTGGAAACAACAAGACGTGGTTATAAAGTCAACATGGCGGCAATGGAAGAAGGAAAAATCGACGTCGTGGTTAAATTCAAGCGAGAACAGCGCAAAAAGGATGAACGACCAAAACTGTATGGCAAAAAATTGCCTATGTTTCGGATTAAAGTGACAGTTGTTTGAAATAATGTGTCATTGCCTTCTACATAATTTTTTTTTTTTGAAAACGCGAAAATCTGGGTCGGTCGGACGACGCTAAACAGAGAAAAAAAAGGGGATGGCCTTGCCCCAATCGAGACAATGAAACGTACAAAGTCGAAGCAAGTCAAAAAAGCCGTTGACAAAAAAAAATAGAAGGGCCTGAAAAGTTACTTATTTCGTAAGAAAAAAAAGGAAGAGAAATGAAATGCCGACAACAAGGGGTATTTTCAGTTGGTCACCCATCCAAGTACTAACCCCGCCCAACAGGGCTTAACTTCAGCGATCGGACAAGAACCGTTGCTTTCCATGTGGTATCAGAAAGCGCGTAAATCAGGTAACGAAATTCCAGTTTCGGCAACGAAAGTGCCAAATTGTTCAAAAGATCTACCGGTATTTCTTCCATTTTGATGGCCTAGTGAGAAAGTGAGCCCGCGAAAAATTGCGCCGGGGAAATCACGCAAACAGGCGGGAAAAGGTAGTAAATCGCGCCAAATACGAATTCTTTACCAATTAACTTTTCTTAAATCCTTAACTCGTAATCCTGGGACAAAATCGACCCATCGAAGGACAAAGAATATATGCATGCCCTTTATTTTGTGAGATATATTTACTGTTTGTTTGTTTGTTGTTTTTTTGTTAAAAAAAAAAAAACAGAAAAAAAATCCCGTTCCGCTGTTTCTCGTTCCGTCGTTCCGCCGTTCCATCGTTCCGTGGATTACTAACAACCATTACAAGCTCCTGTCGCCATACGCGTCATTGGTCGTCATTTGAAACAACTCCATAAAATAAATTTCCTTTTTATTTGCTTTTAGAAGCACATATACAGAGTATATATATACAGTACTTAGTGCTCTTAAAATACAAGATGTAGCACTAGAGCAATGAACATTTCGTGGCGATTTCCATACCGCGGTTTGGAATTCCTGCGGAGATTGTTTCGATAAAGCGGTCACGTACAGATTCCAAATGCTTTCAGTTCGATCTTTTTTCAGTCCGAAAGATTGCCATTACTAGCGAGTAGGGGAAAAATGAAGCAAAGAACGCACTTTTCATCGAAATAAAAATTTCAAATAATCTCAATAAAGCTTACTTGGTACTGGAAGAATCTACTGGCAATGCGAAGGGAAATAATTCTGCAGCGATTCAGTGTCACTCAGCTCAATACTGCAACAAACGTGGGCAGTTTTCACTTTGCCTGTATCCGAGGTCATCTTCTTTGTTTCTCCATTGATTCTGGGCAGATCTTCTTGAATAAATCTTTTCGGAAGAGCCTCTCGTTACAGTCTAGGCCTTACGCAGGCGATTCTTGGCACCCGCCATGCATGGCTAAAAGCATATCGCGTACCGGCCGTTGTTTAGCTTCTCACACATGTGAGTTTGCGGATCACGTATCGACGCCATGAATCATGCATCGTGCACGTGCTGAACAAATAAGTAGCGCGCTGATTGGCCACAACTATGACAAATTGTGCACGTGCTGAACAGTTTCTGCTCAACAGATTGGCTAAAAACATCAGACATTGTGTCGTCACGATCTACCTTACATTACATTACTTACATTTCTACATTTTGGAGCGTTTGTGAGATTTTTTCCGCACATACAAATCTTCTCACGGCTCTATAAACTGCCGCCTCGTCAGGCCTTCTGGTCTTCCAGAAGGCCTGACTCGTTGGCAATTAGTAAAACAAGCATGTTTTAGTTTGCCCGATAAATACGGGCAAACAGACGGATCATCCGTCCAGACGGACCATCCGGATAGTTCGTCTTGAATACTTCGTTGGGAATTCAAATCAGGCCCGTTCCAAACGCCGCTCCCCTCATGTGCCGAACCTAACTCAGTAAGGTTCGACTTTGGAGCGACTTTGGAGCGACAGCTGATTCAAACGGCGTATTTGTGTCGAACTTAATTCGCGGAAACAAGTCGTTAACAATAATAATGTTGACTGAACGTTTGCGTTGAGGATGATAAAAGGTTTTTGCAGTCGAAATCAGCAAACTATTACGCAAGTTTTGCTATAATAATAATATTTCCGGAAAAGCAAATTCATTCCGCGAGATTTATATTATTTAAACTGGTTTTCTCTCGAGAATTAGTTTGTAAATGCTAATCTCCAAATCTGATCTCACAAATTGGGGAAACAGCAAAAAGGAATTACCACCAAAACAATTTTCCCATGAAGTTCCGCTTCTCTTGAGCTGAAACATATTTAAAAGATAAACAAAATACGAGCCCGGTGAGCGAAGTAATTTCCCCGGAATTTTATGCCGTCGTGCTTCATGCATGACTGGTCAGACCTAGTCACGCCACTCCACTTTAGACCAATCATGAGCGCTGTTATATCGAAAATACATTACAGTAATTCATGCATTAGGTTCGGCACATGAGAAGAACGCCGTATGAATCAGCCGCCGCTCCAATGCCGCATAGTGCGGCAGACCCTGCCGAACCTAACGTTGTTTGCCGAACCTAATTAAAACTGCCGGACCAAACTGATTCAAACGCCGCTCTTCTGCCGTACTTAATTCACCAGTTAGGTTCGGCACATGAGTGGAGCGGCGTTTGGAACGGGCCTCAGTTGCTTTATGTAGTTAAAATCAGTCGGGCTTGCATATAATTTCACATGGGTTCTTTGAATTTTTCTGGCCTGCTTATATTAAAATGCGGCAAGAAGTAAGTAGATGGTTTTCAATTCATTCCACTGGAAACAACAGCATTACGAGCGTAACACGTTTTTCAAAAGTTTTTTTTAACTGGTTCCCCGCCAAACATAATTGACGCCCAGGTTTCAGTATACACGTATCGTTTAAGCACCGGTTTCAGCGCGGATGATGTGAATCGAAAGCGATTTGCATATCAGTGTAATCAATTGACACGAAGCATCGTTTATAACGCGCTTTATCAAAATAAATGAGCTTGTCATCATTGTCTATTAGGAGGGTTTTGATTAATCGGTCAATGCACTTATTACTTGCACTTTAGAAGATCACAGATTAAAAACAAAATCAAACTTTTCTGTTTGTTTGTGAATGTTTGAAACGTGTGTGTTGATATACGAATGAGTGTCCAACGCGTGCAAAACGAAAAGGGAAATTCCCTCCTATAAGCGAAAATTTATTCATTTCCATTCTTTAGCCGGAAGGGTGTGGAGTTAAGTCCGTTTTGTTTCATTGATTGCAGTGAAATCTTCTATTTTAAACCACAAGTTGGTTAAACATAAAAAATAAGATAAAAGCACTTAAAAGCGTCGGAAGACACAATGATCGGGTATAAAAGGCTAAACAAAATAACATGTCGATATTGCCAGTTTAATTCTTTTCTTGAAACAAAAACAAAACACAAGAAAATTTAAGTTAAGAGGGTTGTGATGTTGTGTTCTGCGCTGAATGATCGATCAAAATCTAATTTCTCCATACAGTTTTTATGCATTGTTAAGGATCAAGAGAGGAGAATAAAGAAATAATCAACTCGGATACACTGTCCTGATGTACTGCTAAATTCTCAGAACTAACATTAAGGGAAATATATAGAAATCAGTGAGGAGAATTTAAATCAAAGACGCCAATGTGCTTAAAATGCTAGAAGGAGTTTATTTGCATGCTTTAGATCGGATGAAATCTCAAAATACTGTTACACTAAAGTAGGAAAATACCAATTAAATAATTAACAAAAAACTTTAAGGAAGATTGAGACGCGATCCAAGAGTTGTACGTACAAACAGCACTAAACTTGACTGAAAATTTAGGCCAAACTTTGCAAGATAAGGCATCCGAGCTATTACGAGCGTGTACGATTCCTTGAAATTACAATTACATAGAGATTCATAGGATGGAATCGATATTTCTTCTCCCTCGCGTTTCAAATAAATTAGCCAGGTATTAAAAGCCTACCTACATATCCCATGCATGAAATTGAGCGAGCGTGAATGAATTAAAGCAAACTTGATCGATCGACGACAAAGGTTTATATTTACACTGCATCATCAATAAACAAAAGAGGTAAAAAATAACTCATGCTACAACTTACGAATGCTATTTTTGAACTTTCTGAAACTTTGCAGAGCATACTTTTCGGTAATTTTGAGTTTGTTGCAAGCAACTTTCGACCCTTTCACTTTCGACTGGCGAAACTGTGACGTCTGTAACACGAATCCCTGCAAAACGCGTTGCAACATATATTCAGTCTTGCGGAACGAGTCAAACTTCTTCTGATTTTCTTTGTTTTCTACATTCTACAACGGTATTTCGCCTTTAACTTAGTAAAATAACTACAGTAAAATTGTTGGCGACGATAGGTGAATCGCGCAAAGATCGTTTCCTAACCCTAACCCTAAACCTTAACTTCCTGTTTAATATTCATGATTTGACATGGGTGTGTTTAGACCTGTCAATCCACTGGGATCATACTCTTAAAAATAAACTACTATCCAACTAATGGGAGTTTCCCAAGTTTATAAAAAGAGAGCGGATATGATTCACTCCTTTAGTAAGGCGAGAGGTTCTTCATTCACTTCGTTCCGAATCTTAAAGTTACACGATGAATCGCAAAGTCTGCCTGCACTTCATTTTCGTTGGTGAGTGAAATAGTCTAACTTACTTTCCAAGTACATTGATGTATTTCTATTGACAAAATTAACTTAGACAAACACGTTAATATTCGGTTTCTAAAACCATTTGTGGCTACATATATTCGCAAAAGCTCTGTGTTCATATTTGTGGCTTATTAACCAAAGATCTTGTTACACTCAAAGGCTTTTTCACATCGGTGTTTTAACTTGATAACCGCTATCATGGATTGTGTGGGTTAAATAAACGAGTAATTCGTCGTTCAATATCATAGATATATTTCCCTCAGTTATTGATGTATACGACAGATAAACTCGATAGAAATCAATAAACCAATTAATGCCCATTTAGCACCAATTTTCTCGTATGGATTTTAAAGCTGTGTGTTGTAACAGATTCAAGACATGGTGCTAAGTGTTTTTCATTCCAACTTACGTTTCGTTATTGGGCTGCTAAGATTTACAATTTCTCCGTTCAGTGCTATTCAATTTTGCATTTTGCTTATATCGATGTTCTTGCAAGCGGAAAATGCGTTGTAAGCATCTCTTTGTAAGAATCTATTTACCGTAAGCTTCGTGTCAGAAGCGTTGCAGAGGCGTTTCATATGTAATTGTCGCAATCCGGAATATCCTGATTTGTCTTCTATTCTCTCTCTTATTAGCATAAACCTTTATTCTCTCTTGGTCCAAGTAATGGATAGATTTATACAGCGAAATGTTTAGTAAAACATAAGATTGATGACAAGCATAGAGCTTTTGAACCGGCCTTTGCAAACAAGTAAAATCGAAACAGGAATTCAAGAGACGGACGAGGGAAATTTACCTCAAGAAGGGAAAGCCAGGAACAAATTTCCCAAAAGCGAGAAGAAGAATACCGTTTATTTAATACTATCTCTTTGTCTTTCTTTTTAGTTGCATGTTGTTGTAGTGTGAAGCTGGTCAGCTCGTGTTCGCAAGAAGAATTTGACGTGAAGGCCAAGGCTTGTGTGAATGGCTTTTTTAGCAGAATCAAACAAGACCCAAAACAAGACTGCAGGTATGGTAAAAGATATATTTGAGCCCTTGCCACGGTCATTGCGTTGTGCCCTTGGGCAAAACACGGCTTCACTCACAAAGCCGAGTAAATTTTTTCACACAGGAGTATAAACGGTGTACCGACGAATTGTTCAGGCACCTTGGAACATGCCAGAAGGCCCCCTAGACAAACGTTAGCTCGCATCCCGAGGGGGTGGGGGGAGTAGCGATACTCCTATTCGATTCATTGTACAGAAAACGGAGTCATTTGCCGGCCTGGTAATTCAGGTTCTTCAACCATTTGCAGACAGACACTGTCGCTTCGAAGATGCTCATATTCAAACTTATGATAAATCCCAGGACCGTTCAATCACATCACTCTTCAAACAGCTGCTTAACTTACTATGATTTCGACAAGCTAAAAATGATGCTTAGACCATAGCTACTCCGCCGTTACTCTAACTTACCGTAGTCGATTGTTGCGATGCCTTTTCGAATTTTGAAGAGCGCAAAACACCAGCAAGATCCTGGGAACGAGTGAGTAGGAAATCCAGTGACGTCACGTGTCAATTAATCGTGACGTCGCTAATTAACAAAAAGGAGTAAGACGATTTTTAAATCTTCAAGATGTTTATTTTTTTGTTTTCATTGTCTTTTCAGCTCACCCTATGGTGAAATGAAAAATTGTATCAATCTTGCTTTCTATGAATGCAAGAAGAACAGTACGGATTCAAAGTTGCTGACTACAGTTGCCACCCGAGCGCAGAAAGCTATCGCCTCACAGAGCTATTACTGTGAAGATGGCATGTTGAATTCATTAAAAGGATTTAATCTGCCCGACTGTAGGAAGAAAGCGATTAAAAAAGTGAAGAAGTGTACTGCGTCCTTCCATACGAAATTCAGCGAGGACAAGGCAAGCCCTTCATTATGCAGGTTAGAGACCACAGTTTAAAGTGTTAATTCTCATTTCTTACAACATTTAATGGGAGGCGTGGTGGCCTAATTGTTAGTGCACTGGACTCCAGACTCCCTGACTAGGGTCACTGAGTTGTGTTCTTGGGCAAGACACTTTACTCTGATAGTGCCTCTCTCCACCCAGGTGTATAAATGGGTACCGGCGAATTTACTGCTGGGGGTAACCCTGCGATGAACTAGCATCTCATTCAGGGGGGAGCAGAAATACTCCTAGTCGCTTCATGCTACAGAAACTGAGATAAGCTCTGGCTTGATGGGCCACTTGGCTCGAACTCTCATTGGAACGTGGGGTAAAGGAAAACGTAGAGTCTCCTCCGACGTGAATCGAACCCATGCCCTTCCGGAAACCGATGAGCCAATGGGCTACAGAGAGAGACTCGTGGCGAGTCAGACCAGTTATACGGTTCATATGTGAAACGCCTCCTACACAAAAACATAAAAAATTTTAACCAGTTGTGGAAAGCGCGGAAAATCTCGGCTCAATCCAAATGACGATTGTTTTGTCTTGCATCTGATTGGCTAAAGCAACTTCCACTACTTTTCCTTGGAAACAACCACCAAGCCCTGCAAACCCAAAACTAAAAAAAACAAACCAACTGTTTTGCTTTTTCCTCTCTCAATCTTAATGTCACTGGAATGTTTTTATTGTATTTCAGAAAATACACAAAAGCCAAAGCCTGCATCAAAAGAGTTCTTGAAAAGTACTGCAAAAAGACAGAGAGAGTAGAACACATTTTAGGGATATACAAGGACCCCTTCAATCCCTACTGCCCTGGAAATGTAGATGCGCAAAAAAAGCCTGGTGAGTTATCTGTGGATTATTATTCTGGAATGGAAGAAACTCCTTTACCTGGAGAACCAACCTCGTGATATAAAAATAACAAGAAAAACTTTACAGTTTCTTAGAATTCAAAATGCAATTGATGAATGCCCAACAGATCGATTTTTTAGTGAACAAGAAAGGTTTTAAAAGTCATCGTTTCAAAGTATTTATAGTTAATCTCTTCATCTTTTTTTTTTGGAACTTCAGCTCGGAGTCTATCAAATCCTTTTGGAGCATGCTCAGAGCGGGAATACTTCACGCTGACCAGAATTTGCCTGGCGCGCTTTGTTAAGGTGCTACAGAAGAAGCCCAAGAAGCCCTGCAGGTTGGTATAGCTTTTGTTGATGTCGGGGAGGGGAGGGAGGGGGGCGAGTTGCAGGGAAACTGTTGTACATTTTTTCGGCGGGGTTGTTGCTAAGCTACATGGCGTAACCAATGGTAGCAAGCTAACGTGACAATTTAAAAAAAATGCTGATTGAAGATTAAAGGAGCTCTGTCACGAGGATTTCGCATATTTTTGGTCGAAACTGTTCTGAAATTATTGGTAGGCAACCTAACCCATGAAAAACATTATCTTTGAACATCTAAAAGGAAGATATAACCTTAATACTTGAAGTAAAAATCAAACGACGGCTATTAATATCGTTTTTTTTTTGAAGACGCGCGGAAACAACATAAACAATTTACTGAGCTAAACTTTTCAAGTTGTATAATCCATTTCCATCGTAGCCATCTGCAGCTAAAGACGCTTGTTAACAGTTTCGGTGCTCTAATATAGCAATTGTTAAAAAAAAATGGACTAGTATTTTCTGTTTTCCTTCGACACAAATATAAATTTTGGCTGTTCAAAAATCTGTTAAAATCCGTGACAAAGCCAACTTTCTCTCATAGTTTTTGTTAAGTCGCAACAGGAAGCTGACCAGTTAGTACTATGTTGGGCGGTTCTTACAATTTTTACCTCATTACGAGGAAATCCGTACGAATTAATAAAGCTTGCTGTTGCAAATGGTCCTGAGAAATATTGAAGTTTTAGCCTTTTCAAATTGTTTATGTCTAGTGAAACTTACTGGTGTAATCTTTTTTCTTTTTTGTAGTTCAGTGTTCGCTAAAAAACTTCACAACTGCGCCAAAGAAATCGTCCTTCTCTGCCACAGGAATGAGTCCCAATACGTGAAGCAAAACATCGAAAGATCGTTTGATCGCAATCGAAAAATTCAAGAGCTTAAGTTTTGTGACGGCGTGAACTTTCATCTTTCCATTCCATCCCTCAAGCGTAACCAGTGTAAGCAGAACTTCTTGTCGGAGAAACATAAATGCGAGGAGAGCTATGTAAAGAGCTATCAGGAAAACAAAGCAGACAAGTCTTTGTGCAGGTAAGCAACGTTGGTCAAATAATTTTTCGTTACAAATCGTTAAGGAACGATATTGTACAAGTCGCTGCAAATATTGTAACTTGTCAGACCCGGCTGGCTGCAAAATACCCACCACTAACTCTTCTGAAAAAGAAACATACAAATGGGTATTTATTTATAATTGTTGAGCGCGGTTGTCAACTGCAAGTGTCGTAATGCATCAGTCAATTCCAGCAGTGCCCATCCCCCCCCGGGCAACCCCGGGGCATTTCCTAATGTTGCCCGTCCCGGGGGTGGGGCATTTGCGTACCTCGGGTTTACCCCCGGACATTTGACACGTGGTTTCGAAACCGTGGAGTGAGTCGCGTATTCGTTATGGAGGCGTTTATAGGCCAAGACGTGGACTACGTTGCAGATTAGCTAGTCCATGAAGGACTAGAGAAGCTCGTGGATGCTCATGGATGTTTTTAAAGGTATATTTTCTCAATTTTAGATATTTCTTCATTGTCAAGAAGCAACAACTTGTATTATATTCTTATATCACCTATCGAGAGATTGAAAACAATCAACCCGGGAGCGGGGCATTTGCCCGGTTCCCTCATCCCCACCCCGGGGAATTTACCAAAGAAATGCTAATGCCCGGGGGTCAGCCCGGGGGGGGATGGGCACTGCTGGAATTGACTGATGCATAAAACCGAAATTTAAAGCCGGGAATCGCAAACTCAACAACTCAATCAATGAGAATACGACGCAGATATACGTCACGCAACAGGCGCCGATTGGTAGCGCGGGAAAACGCACGTGACCAAGTAGCGGTTGGTACCGGTTTTGGCTGAGTAAACGGCGGGATTTTTTTAACCAATCACAGAGCGTAGCAGAGCAATACAAAAGTTATTGGTGAATCTTTTGGACATATAATTAATGATATTAATGATAGACTAATACCTTCCACAAATTCCTCGTTAGATAAATTGAACTTTGTTCTTTTTCAATTCTTTTACAGAAAATATGCACAGGCGAAGCATTGTGCTAAAAATGTTACTCTTGCCCTGTGCAAGGACACGCCACAACTCCGCGATGAAGTTAACTTCATTTATGATCGATTCAACCCATTCTGTTTTAACCTGTCTGATCCACCGATCAGGAGATGGCCTGGGAAACGCTTACCGCGAGAATCTGGGGCTCAGCGTCCTACGACAATCAGTGTTCCTACTGGAAGAAGAGAAAGACTCTCCAGTGGAGCGCATGCGCAGGCGGTCAATGCTAAGCTCCTAATCTTTTTTGTAGCCTTGGGTCTTCTTGTATTGAGAGCATCCGTTTCTTAATCATCTTTTTTGGTTTATAGAAGGCTATAAATAGAAGGAAAATTATGAGATGCCGTTATCCTAAAGTTCTTTTGCTAAAAAATACTTCTGTAGAAAATTCTTTGATATAGAAAAGAGTTTTGACAAATGATATGAACTTTGTTAGGCGGCTGCACAATGGCTGCACTAGTTCTATACACGAAGTACACTCAGTCTACAGTGGAGTTAAGTTCTGGCAAAGCCGGATAAAGTTTATGTATTTAGTGTTAAATAGTAAATAATATATTTATTTAATATTAAAATTTCAACCCGTGAGGTATGTTTGAGTCTTTGACGTCACTTTCTCTCATTTGCAACCAAACCTTGGAACAGGGTTTTGTAATGGCGGCCGTAAATTTTCGGAATTAAATGTTAAAATAAAATGACTTCTGATGTTCGTAATGGATTGAAATTTGGCAAGATGAATAAGGACGTCTAGTTGTACACGAACATGTAAAAAAATACAAATCGAAAATTTGATCACAGGGGCACTAAGTTTATTAGAACGCGTAAAATCTTGCGGAGCCTGAGGATGTTCTTATTTTAGTCCATGCTTTTCTTAAATTTTGGGGCACATCTTAGCCTTAACGTTCTAAAAGAATGGTTCTTACAAAAAAAAAAAAAACCTCAGAGTATTGCAGCAATCAGTGTTTTGTTTGTCAAGAGTCGAACTTATGGGGCAAACTCTATATAGAGACCTGAAATCCATCGAAAGTCCGTAAAACGTTTCCTTTGCGTCGTGAGGGATCCAAATGAAATGATCTGCACAGTTAACGAGAAATTAAATGTCTCAGTGTAGTCTTGGGGGTCTAGTCACAGTGCCTAGTCATGAACGGTCGAGAGGACAGTCTCTTCCTCCAGGCCATTTTGCAATTGACTCGCGCTTCGTAAAGTGGCAAGTAAGTAAGCAAGCAGCAGCTGAAACACAAATATAGGAAACAGTGGAAAAATGTATGTACCTTTGAAATCACTGTAGATGACATATTTGTTTTGTCCTGCTTCGCCAGAGAATAATGTTGCTTTTAGAGACACAATAATTAAGCTTATGTTGCATCAATTTGATGTGAACTAGCTAGTTAGCCCGGCACTTAAGTCTGAAGTAAGTCGCAGCTAAGTAGCAAATGAAAACTTGAGTGGAAAGATTGTATGCTACCCTACCTGTTTTTTCACTTGCGACTAAGCTACGACGTACGTGCCCTTTGGAAATTCTGATCAGTAATGGGGTATCCTTTTTGTAACAAATTATTTTGATTTTTATTGTTTATTATTTTTATTATTCATACCGTGATAAGTTCGATTTAACAACGTCGGTAATTTATATCACAACTTTTTACCGCAAACCAAGCAGTTCTGGTAGGTCCTGGTCTGTAATAGAGTATCGATCTTGGTCTGAAATTAATAGGGCAAGGAAATTAAAATTAAGGCGGGGGTAAACGTGAATTTGAGTGAAATTTAGGAGGTTTAAAGAAGGGAGAGAAGAAAGAAAATTATTTTTGACCCCCATGCAAGAGCACTCCAGGTTATCAGGGGACTGTTTGGGTGTCCATCTACTAATTTTTAACTTCAAATTCTAATTTTAAAATCACATTAAATCTTTAACATGTCTTATTTCTCCAAATTTTGCTAACCCTTTGAGAAAAACTAACTCGTCCCAAAACATCCCCAAAATCACCAAAAAAATTACAAAACACCGCTAAACTGATAGCTTTGTGGGATGGGCTGAGGGTTTTGGAAATGCTTGAAACGGGAGCGAGATATTCGCATTAAAACCAAGTTAACAGTGGAAAAACGTGCTTCAGGTGAACCCCCGCCTTAAGGTGGGTACCCGATTTTGAGTGAAATTTTAAGAGGTTTAAGGAAGGGATAGAAGAAAGAAAATTATTTTTGAAACACCAACAGACAGTTGACCCCAATGCAACAGGGTCTGGAAGGGGTTTCACGTGATCCGTGAATTGACCGAAAAACAGAGCGTGAATCGGAAAAACTCATGGAGTACAGCCGTGATTCGTGATTAAATATTCACTTTGACGCGTGATCCTCTTTAGTTGTAGTCCGTGATCTACCGATACAATGTCCTGAACATCAAATAACTCTACACGTGTACATTTTATCTGTCAAGATTGTTCAAAATAGAACGAAAACGATAGTGTGGATGGAAAACGTTGTCGGTTTTCGGGGCGAAAACTCCGTTTTAAAGTACGTATGCTCTGCCATTCATCTAGGGCCGATGCCGTGCTTCGTTTCCAAATTTATCCGGATTAGTGTGGACAGCGAAAATATTGAAAACGATACAAACAGCATAGTTTGGATAGAAAACTTTACTTCATTTTACGAAATCGCTAGAAGTAAAGGTCTGAGAACAAATCCAGAAGTCAACTTCATTCGATTCGTGAAATCTGAAAAAAAAGTTACGTGATTCGTGAATGTACGGAAATTTAGCCCGTGAGTCGAGATCCAGACCCCCCCCCCCCCTTCCAGACCCTGATGCAAGAGCACCCCAGGTTGTCAGGGGACTGTTTGGGTGTGCATATACTAATTTTTAACTTTAAATTCTAATTTTAAAAATCACATTAAATCTTTACTATTTCTTATTTCTCCAAATTTTACTAATCCTTTGAGAAAAACTATCTGTTCCAAAAACATACCTAAAGATCACCAAAAAATTACAAAACACCGCTAAACATAGCTTTGTGAAATGAGCATAGAGTTTCTGGATTACTTGAAACGCGGACGAGATATTCGCACTAAACCAAGTTTAGCGGTGGAAAAACAGGCTTCAGGTGTACCCCCGCCTTAACTGGTAAGGCTTTGAGAAGCGTGCCACACACCCTCATCAAAATTCTTGGACCGTTCGCAGCCTCCCTCCCCTCCCCCTGTCCTTTTTCCTGAAGTATTTGCACTCAATGCGCCTTGCGCGAGTTGCGCCCAGGCCTGATGAGAAAGGCTAAATCCCTTGGGACGTTATCCGGTCTCACTGATGCGCTACTACCCGCGAAAGATCATCAAATGGGAGCGGCTACTCAGCTATCTGATTTCAATCCGCTGATGTAGCGAGAACTGGCGTAATTTCTAACAGGAATATTTATGTTGCTTCAGATCGTGGTAGATTTTCGATAACTTTATACGAAAATTCCCTTAAGCTACCTCTGTGGTTAGAAGAGAGGGTTGCGTGTAACCAATGAATCAATCTAGTTCGTCTGCTACGCCTGTATCTTTGTCAAAGTACGATGGATCGTTCCACTCCACTAAGATGACCAACATGGCTTCCAGCGAGCAAAATTGCCAGTTGAACGATCATTTTGGCCTCCTGATACAAGGAATTCTGGCCGCAGTGGCGTTCAGCACTCTTATTTGTGAGTAAAATTAGTTAATCGACATATTAGACGAAGTAATCATGTTGTTTTTCGTCCCGAATTTATCAGTCGCGATCTCATTTCACCAAAACCCGACTAATTTCGCCATGGTTGCATGAAGTGCTTCAGCGGCCGTTTGACAGGAACATAACACAAGCTTCTTCATGCGAATATTTATGTCGTTACGCAGCTAAATTTTTGTTGTCGAAGTAGTGCTTTATTATTCTGCTGTTATCTAGTTTCGGAATATCAAAAGCAAACCAAATTAAACGATGAGAATATGTAAACTCGAGGTTATGAATTTTCCACCTTCGTGTTCGCATAAAAATTCCAAACATAGAGCCTTCTCCGCTGTACTAACTTGAACACCTGTCCTTGGAAAAACATTCAACTTTAGGATTTAGGTTTGTTTTGCGAGGTCTAAACTGTCAGTTTTGTGGATTTACGTTTAGGATTAGTGACATTTTAAATCAGTTTTATTATTCATGACAGAAATTCATATACGAACTCGCCATGGAAATTAACATGATTTGGAAACCTACGTAGTTCATTACTGTCGATTTTCTGATTTTCTAATCTTTATAAATGCACAGCTGAGTTAGGTTTTGACAGTACAGGCCAGGTGTATTAATTTCCTTGCTCTTCATTGAATTGAATTCTTTAAAATATAAAATTAATGCTACTAGGGGGGGACTAGAAAGAAAAAAAATATTTGATTGATCATAATTATTTATAATTTCTTCCACGAAAAACAGTGGAAGTGTTAATATTTGTTGCAAATTTTGTACTCAAACAAAAGATTCTATATTTATGGAGACAAAAATTTAGGCTTAAAAATAATAATAAAAAAAAAATTGAAGTGAAACCCAAAATACATGCAACGAAATATACCGCTAGATTATACATAGACTTTGAAGGCAAAAAGTCAATTTAATCTGACGTAAACATTTAAAATATCTATTTTTCATAATTGAACGTAACTAAGTGACAGCAATAAAGAATTCTGAAAGTTGCCACACTTTGTGCCAAAATGACTTTATATCTTTGAATCCAAGCTAAAAATGCCAGCAGAACATTCTGCTTTGTGGGCTGTACAATAAAAATATTCCTTATAACACATCTTGGCAATTGTTAAAAGTCGTGATTTCTTGGCTTCTTGAAATTAAATATTGGAATCGCAGGCTCATCAAAAGTAAACTTGAAAACTTGACTATGAATCTTGTAAGCCCAGCTTGAAGCTCTCAGTTACTACACATACCTCAGGGAGGAGGGGGAGGGATTAAAATAGTGTATTTACTGAATTTCTGGTAAAATTAGAGGATCTCGTTTGGGTTGTTGCTCGGGATCTATAAAACCTCGGTCAAATGAGGATGAGAGTTCAAACTCTTGCTCTTGTTTGGCCTGATAATCTCATGCACTCTCATTGACTCTTGTCGACTTTCATACACTCTCGCTGACTTTGAACATGCTCAAAATTTTCATGAGAGTCAATGAGATTTTTCATCTTTTGCCCAAGTTGATGATAGGCAAAGAGAGTCCACAAAAACTCTCATGAGAGTCAATTCTCATCGCCATCTGGTACGGGCTTAAGAGGTGTTTTTTTCTTCTAGATTTGCATTTTTTTTATTGGGGCATCATTGAGAAGTTTATTCTATGTGATCCACGAGGAGTTCAATGACCATACTAACATTATATTGTTTATGGTGGCTAATATTTATGAGTGACAATCTCAGTCATATTGCTGGTGATAATCTGATATTGTTACTAGTACTAAAATTATATTTAACTAATATATTGTGTCTTATTTGTAGTAAAACGACTTAGAGAACCCCTTGCTGAGAGAAGGCCTGTTCTTATTTGGTAAGTACCTGAATTGAAACTTACATCCATGCAGTAGAACTTGACATGGGATGAATGTGAATGTTATTGCTTTTAAATTTGGCGTAGTCAAGTCTTAGACTAGAGCAATGCTCTGTCTGTAAAGAAATTGTATTCATATGTTTTTTAGTGCAGTGTGATATTGTAAGCCTTGAAAGTCAACATTTTCAGGCCTGTACATGCTGGCAAAATAATATGAGTGTATGCAGATGGTCATGTTAATTTTTTCCTTGAAGTCTTCAGTTTAATCCACAGAAGGCTGCATATTTTATAGAGCAGTTTTCAAATGAGTGTCGTAAAACCAAAACCAAAGTAATCACTCTGGCCAATCACAAAGGACACAGACAATCCAGTGAACCAATCAAAACTCGAGGCAAATACATGTAGCCGCCACAAAGCGCGGGAAAATGTGCGCGAGCAAGTCGCGATTAGTCTTGGTTTTACTTCTGATTGGTTGAGAAAGTGGCGCGAGTTTTTTAAGCCAATCACTGAGTGCAGTAATGCAAAACCAAAGCAAACACGAATTATTTTCGACACTCAAGTGAAAACTGCTCTATATAAATTATTTAATTTGTGTTTTATTTTCGGGTTTGCTTTTCATGGTTAGTAGTATTTTACATTTGAAGTGAAATTTACAGGCTTCTTCTGCTCAGTATTGAGAGTTTTTTTTTTGGAATTATGCACGTTAAAAAGCATAAAAGGGGACATGTGTTCTGTATCTTTCGGTTGGTTCTAACAGTTTCTTCTCTTGTGATGTCTTTGGTTGTTTATAGGTTTTTTGACACTTCCAAGCAAGCAGTTGGTGCAATGTTGGTACACTTTGCAAATATTTTTTTAGCTGGTCTTTTCAAAGGAGATCCATGTACTTGGTAAGTGAATTATAGGGTCGTGTTCAATGCGTTAGGGTTGTCTCTCTTTGTATACTGAAATGTGCCCCCCCCCCCACCCCCTGCCCCTAATCTCACTTGAGAGGATGCTACTGACATCGTTGAGCCATAATGGACTTTTAAACTTGGCAAATTGAACCATTGACCGTCTCTGCTATTACATTTATACATTTTTTTACCCCTTTCACCACTAAGTGTATTGACAAAAAATGCCCAGCACACTGGCCGTTTTGAAAATGGTGATTTTTCAGCAAGAAATGGTACACAAATCTTTCAAATGAAGCTAACTGTTGCATATTGCAAACATCCTGTTTAACTAAAAAAAATCATCACTGCAAAGATAATTTCACAGGGACAAAGGCATGAAAACAGCAATATTTATTTCATTCAAAGTGTCTACACAAACAGTGAAAACACTGCGCAGATCTTATCCCTTAAATGTAAAGATCATCTTAAAGCATTTCTTGTTGTCAGCTACATGTATTTACTTAATTACAGTTGTTTTGAGCCATCTTACACATGAATATTTACTCATTGTGGATCAAGCAATATTGAAGATATTTGCTTTAAACTTTTAGAATTCATGGTTAAATTTGCTCTTGAATATTGGCTTCCTTTTTCAGCTGTTGAAAATTGCAAAAAGAAAATAGTGCAGGAAGTTTTCTTGTCCATTTTACAAGGACATGTAACATGCTATTGCCTTAATTTGTAGGTACCTGATTAATTTCTTGTTGGATTCCACTCTTGGCCTGATTATCATCTACCTTTGTCTTCAATTTATGCAAGTTGTTGTGAGAATGAATGACTGGGATACTCTACGGTTTGGCGAGTATGGTAAGCTAAACATACATACAGAAGACGACTACTGTAATAATAATTGAAAAAAGAGCTGTGATTGTGCATTGTGCAATTTATGGAAATTAGGAAATCAACAAGAGAGATTGCAAGCATTGCTGCTCCTTTCAATAACATCAAAACATGTACCTAAAGATTATGTTTTTTGCCATCTGCCACATTTAGGAAACAATCAATGATACTTATAAGAAAATAAGAAACAAACAAAATGGATCTTAGTCAACCAAAAACAGCAGACGCACCCTTTTGAACTCGTTAAAGGCATTTTTTTGGCCACTATTCGTACATAAAGGTGTAAATTACGACATATGGGTTATTGACCAAGCGTGAGGCCAAAATGGTGGGATATTGGCCAAGTTCTTTCTTTCTGTGTTTATGGACCAGGATGAAATTGAGGTCCATAAACATGCCAAAAGTAAAAGGAATGAGGCTAATATCCTGCCATCTTGACCAAACAAGCTTGGTCAATAACGGATTTATTATATGGCAATAACGGCTGCAACAAAAATAATAAATTTGCCAGAAAATTGCTCAAGATCCTGAGCAGGCAAGATAGGCTCATCTGCTCGCTCAGGTAGCCAGTCATAATGCAGTGTTTACCTCATCTTGCCTGTTCACAAAGACAGCCGTATAATAAAAGCGTGTAACTGCCTCAGGCGAGCAAACTGCAATACATGTAGCTGCCTGTCTGAAGGCCATCTGGAATTCAAGTCTTCTTCATGCCCTGCAGACCGTGCTTGCTTTGCTCTGCTTGCTATTTTTTGGCCCTAGCCTGTTCACAGGGTAAAATAGTATAAAAGTTGATAATCTAATTAATGTGAATTTCTTGTCAGGTAACCCCCCACAGTGCAAATCATGGGCTGGGCAGTGCGTTTTGTACCTTTGTGCTGTCATCATTGAAAAAGCCGCCATCACACTATTAGTACAGCTTGATTTCTGGAAAGATGTCCGCAGGTTCATACTTCTGCCGGTCAAGAACTATCCAAGAGTGGAGCTGGCTATCTCGATGTTGATTATTCCTTTTGTTTTTAATGTGAGTAGGATTTTTGATCCAAGTATTATATGTAAAACTTTACTTTGAAAAGAGTGATAGACGGAGCTAAAAGTACATAAAAATGAAATGTTCATCTGTCACAAGTGTGGGACGAAGAAACAAAATCTGAGTCCCTGACAGAAATCAAACACGTGGCCTCCCAGATACATGTACACTTTATGTGCACCAACCACTGAGCTACAAGAGATTCCACAAGCGAGTGGAGTGTTAAGGTGATTGTTTGAGGTAACAGAACAGGTATTCATTCACCCTGAAATCACCATCACATTCACTGACCTATCTGCCATTTCTGTTCCTTTCAAGCCCCAATATCCACATACAAATTCTCCTAACTAATTGTTCTTAATACTACTTGGGAGAATATGTTTATTTATTATTTATTTGTTTATTATTTATATTTTTTATATAGTTTTTTATTTATAATTACTAATGAATAATTATTTATGATTAATTATTTCCCATTGGTGATTATTTACTAATTCTCATAACCTTTTCTCTTGATTAAGTATTGGTATCGTGAGGAATACCGTAATTTGATTTTGGTTAATCTTGGGACTTCAAGAGTTTATTAGAGTTTTAACTTTTTATACCTCTAGAAGGTGGCCTGGGCTTTTCTCTTTTTCAGATTGTACTTCACGCTAAGATTTTCATGAAATATTTTTTTCTTAGGCCATAATGTTCTGGGTGGTTGACAATTTCCTTATGCGAAAGAAGAAAAAATTACTACAAAAAGACGACGTGAGAAACAAAGTCAAATATGAGAGGAGATCTGTGGTGAATGGATCTGATGAAGAAGCTGTACTCTTGGACAACGTGGTCGAAGGAGAAAGCGTAATGATTCCAGATGATAACATTTATCACAGAGATACTGTAAGAAGATGATATCAGGCGGATTCCAATACAGGTTATTTAGTTAAAGGAACATGTAGCTGATTTGGTGGCATTGCAGGTATTTCTTGGCATTAGCAGGATAAGCTGATTTGTCTAGGACAGTCCTTGAGAAATAACGATGTCCTCCCCAATTATTGAACATGTACAAACACACTTTTTTGGGAGGTGCAGTGGTGTGATGGCTAGAGCATTGGATTCTAGATATAGGGGCACATGAGTAACCCGCATATTGTACGTGGAACATGACGTTAATGCTGGAGGTAACCTTAAGTGGGCTGGTATCCCATTCAGGGGGGAGGTGGGGAATTACATTAATACTCCTAGTCACATTACGCTACTGAAACTGTTCCTATGCACCAACACCAGTAAGCTGTTTGGCACCTTTACTTACATTGGATTTATTAGCATCACCTACTCTGCCTCTTTCGTACTCTCACTCCATTTCAATTCTCTATGTTTTGTCTTTTCTTGATTCTCTGAATAGATGATTTTTGGCCAGGAAATGCTTGCAATGCAGACTGACAGTTAAACAGTTTTTTCAGCAGCATTAACCCTGCCTGCAAGGGCAGTGAGTTTTGTCCGATGCTTGTTGTTTATTGGCACTAAAAAATTCTTGACATGTGTGAAAACTGGTGAAGAAAAACGGCTGCTCTTGCAAGCTACCATAACCACTCAATTCCAATCTTAGAGTAATTTTGAAGGATGTCCATCATCAACATGTAATTTCTCCTTACCATTTCTATAAATTATCAAGCAGATGTGATGGGAATAAAGACAATCAACAAGTGGAGGACATTGTCCTGATGAACCACCAAATTCTCTGAACTAGCATGCAAAGAAATGTATTGAAATGTGTAAGGAGATTTGATATCCTGAGCTTGGAATCAGAAGGGTTAATGTTCTGAAAGTAGAAAGCCCTGGAGGGGATTGTATATATGAAGACATTGTGATCTGGAAGTTGATAACTTGATCCAAGTCTTGTGTTATTATTCTAGTCAAGTTGCAAAGAGTAAGTTGAATATTGCAAAACATGATACAACTTTAGAACGATGTGGGATAGATATTGTAATATAGTAATAACCTGCATGGCAAATGCAAAAGAACCAGTAAATGCTGATAGGGTGCGAGTTTCTATTACACACGGGAGTTGTGCTTCTTTTTGTACGAACAGTGTCACCTCGACTTCAAAGTTCTTCTGCCAACTTATGCTGCAAAGCTCTACAATACATTCACAACTGATTTGTATTTAACAATTATTCAGCACCAAAGTGGTGGTGAATTGTGGTTGATATTTTCATAGCCACGAAGCTGTAAGGTAAATATCCTCTACTTTCACTGACACTGAGGAAAATAATTTGTTTTAGTATACAGGTATTTTGAGAAAGGTTGTCGGAAAAAAAAGCATAAAAGTGCACGCGACAAGACCGAACGGTGGTCTGGGTATTCACTGGAATTTTGCGTATTGGCCTAGAGGAAATTTACAAGTTTATAGTTTTGCAGGTGGAGAATTTGTTTTTCCTCTCAGAAGGCCTATATTCTGTAGCTGTACTTTTACTGTCGCAAGACTTTGAGTGAAGAAAATTTTTCTAAACTTCAGAGGGGCTAAACGTACCTTGGTTTCTACATGTCTGAAAAGAAACAAAACCTGAAATTCGTGCTTATTTTGTTTATTACTACCTTTCGGGATTGGCTTGTGAAGTTTTGTGCTTTTCTCCGACAACGTTTCTCGAAATAGCTGTATACCACACAAGCTGAACTACATAGACCATTACTTTCAGTAACCAAAGTGACACGGGAAGCCATTTTGTTTCTCTTTGGTTGCTCAGACGTGAATAGTACTTTGCTAATCACCTTTGAGTTAACCAACCAAACTGTGCAGAAAGCAGTATTCACTTGTGTGGTATTAACTAAACAATATTAAAAGTTCTAATAAAGTTTCTTGGGGCATCTGATGCAAACATGAATCTTGCTTTGTAAGGCATGTCAGCTTGTACTCGCCCCTCCCATTCACGTGACTCCTGAAAATGGCATCCTATCTTTGTTTACATGTATTCTTGCGCCTGCGACACAGGATTGTGATCCAAGTCATTCCAATTTAAAAAAGATTTCATCAAAACTAATTCAAGTTAATCCATGAAAATATAATGTGCTGAAACTAGGAATATTTTTTGTAAGTTTGGCAGTTGTTTTATTTAACAAAGATAAATTTTCGTTTTAAACAGTAGATATTTTTAAAGTGGTGAAGTGCGCAACACCAGTGAAACTGACATTTATTCTTCTGTTAGATTTCCAATTAAGGAACAGAAAACCACAAGTGCAATAATTTATCTGCACGTGGCTACTTAGATATGCACACGAGCAAATTTTATCTGACAACTTTATTTGCTCTTCTCCATTAGAAAATCTGCACAAATTTTTGACAAATGCATGTGCTGAAAAACCGGTTGGTTCACACAGTTTTTATGTGGGAAATAAAAATTGCTACATGTGAAAGTTTGCTCGTGTACACACTCGTCACAGAAAATTTGCCATATATATTCAGAAGTTGGCAGGCAGTGGTTTTGCCTTTTTGGCGTGCATGTCTCCATTGTTCAGAGTCATTTCTGGCGCGTGTGTTAACGGGTTTTTAACATACCATTTATTACTGCGTGTACACGAGCAAATATATTTGTTACAGAAAACTTGTCACATAAAATTTGCTCGTTTGGATGCGGCTTAACTTGGTTTGGACTGGTTTGTGTAAAAAGAAGACCAGTAAATATGGCGTCGCATGTATTAACGACACTTCACAAGATTGTTGCTTTGCTTACGTCTAGACAGGAATTTTAAACGGCCGAAGTATTTCACGTAGATGTCAAAAGATGTGAAGTTTTTTTAATTTACTAGAATATCAGTTTGAAGAGTTTGAGAACTTTAAAAAACAAGAAGTTAGAGTTAAAGTAAAAATATCTCATGAAGAATTAGCCTGCGAATACAGCCGCCTCTCACTCGCTCCCGCTCCAAACCGGCCGGGAGCGATGAGAGGCGGCTGTATTCGCAGGCTAATGAAGAATTCATTTTTCAAATTACCCAATTGAAGGAGTCATGACAGACATCGAGTTAAAAATATTTATTTTAGATCTAATTTTGTATTTTCTGTTTAAAATGCCACAATTGCCTTAAAATTGACTATTTCTTAAAATGTTAGCTAGCAAAAAGAAATTAAATTAACCAGGAAATAGAAAAATGTTGTTTAAAAGAAAAATATCTATATGTAGAGTTAGTTCCTGGGGTATTTACTCTTCTTATGTAGTCCGAATGCAACTCACTCCTTCGGAAAAGTGCCCGACGTGTTCTCGGTTCTAATTATCCAATCAGAAAAAGCACGTGCATCCCGAACGCTAACACCTCAGTTTGTCGCGGAAAGCCGACGGCCTATTCAATGACGTAATTTTCGGTAAGTCCTGGTGTTTTGTTTTGATTGGTCACTACATTCGGAGAGTCGTCGGGCACCTCTCCGAGATTATCCGAGAACTCGTGGTTTCCGATATAGCAATTTCTTTGTAGTCGGGTATATAATTATGTAACACGATACATTATCACTAATCACTGTAGCACTGAAACTTCTTTCGCTATTGTGAGAATTCCCTGCGAATATTTTTATGTTTTCTGAACTGAAACTTTTTAAGTAGTGGCTTTAGAAAAAGTTCTTATTCAAGTTAATGTTACACGATACGTTAGAATGAAAGAAATTTGAAATAAAAAAAAAAATGTTTTTCCAGTAGTCTCGGTTCTTATTACGGCCCATTCAAGCTTCTGTAACGTAGGTTGACCAGAGCGTTGAATATGGCGAAACCAAAAGCTTTTAGACGCGGTTCCAAAGAAATTTTGCGTTTCAGAAATATACAGCGGAACCCCTTTTAAGCGGCCACCCCCTATTAAACGGCCAGTGGTCAAAGTCCCGAAACTATTGTCAGTATAATACTATAAATAAAACCCCTAAATTATAGTTATTCTATAGTTTTTGCCCCTATTCATCGGCCAGCAAGAATATAATATACGTTGTTTGGATTTGTTTCCAACAAGCTTGAACAGTGATGGGTGATAAAACCATTCCAACACAGGTTTATTGTCGTCTTCATGTGATTCCGTTATTCATGCTATTTTGGATCGAAATAGCGCGACCCCTTTTAAAGGCCTTATGCTAATTTCTAAACTAGAATTCACTTTCGCACGTGTAAAATAATGCACGCGCTTTTGTAAACTTTTCGGACCAGCATGCGCAAAGCCATATTTAGTTATCTGTATCTTAAATACAGAGAAGTGTATAGGCCAGAAACTTTGTATGAGGGTAACCTCTGTTCACATTAAAAATACCGGTCATGGAATAAAACAGATCTGTAAACATAAGGTTGAGATCTTGCTATGGCTTTCCGGGTGCGAAAAGTTTTCGGGACCTTCTCGCACCTCTATCTTATAGAACCACTTACTTAAGTAAAAAAATATATATATAAAACGAAAACAGAGTCGTTTGTTCATATCTTTTAGGACATCCTTTTACTTCCAGAACGTTTTAATTAAGGACGGTGTCATTGGTGCCTTCATTCTCCGCACTACGGGATCGCCCGCGGGAATCCCGGCTTTCAGTTAATCTCGATTTTCAACATCTTGGAGAGAGAAAACGTCCTTCATTTTCAAATGCACTCTAGCCGCGTTTGATTTTTACATTAGTACAATACCATTTGCTTCACATTACTTGACATGTAGATCTTGACGTTTCGACTGCTCACACCCAGTCTTCATCTAACAAAGAATCGCGAGAGAACTGGGCGCCAGCGCAAAAGAGAACGCGCGAGTGGGAAGGGACGAGTAGCATTGCCTTAGAAATCGCTGTTTCTTTTCGCCATCGTGCATAAATAAATGATTTTGTTATTTTCATGATTATTTCTTTTTCGTTAAAAAGTAGAAAGATTGAAAACAGTCAAGCCTTCATCAAGCGTTGGGATCTTAATGAGACTCTATGATTTCCGAGCCGGTTGAAACTGGATCAGAAAATATTTGATCATGAATTAGAGGGAGGGTGATAGTGCGGTTTTGTAGTTGAGCCGATAACTTAGTGTCGGAAGTAATCCAGAATTGCCTTCATTTTGCTCTTTGGTTTATTTATTTTTTTCTTTTATCTTCAAAAATAGAAAGAGTGAACTCGAGCCAGTCAATAAATTTTAATAGTTTGACAAAGTAAAACTCCACGCAAACTCATAAGATTTTTTATTGAAATATTTTATTTCTTGGCGCAAGTTAGTACATGACAATGGAAAATACTAACAAGTGAGTAACGATAGAGGTGAGAGAAAATTGCTAATTAAGTCAATAACAAGTTGATTGTGTCTAAGCTTGTGCGTCCTTCACAATTAAAGGCGCGCTTTACTGCTATAAATGAATTAATAAATTTCTCGGCTATCTATATCTTGAAAAAAAAAAAAAAAAAAAAACTCCACTCTTCTAGGATAACACAACTTTTTTCGTAAATCTACAAAGGTTTGGTTTTTAAAGTTCTTAAAGAAACTTGCTGTGCTGCGTCGCCGGGAAGCGAGCGATCCTCGGAGCAAAATTTTAATTTTATACAACGGAGAGTTTTCAATTACCTGTGAAAAAGCACGAGCGATTTTCTTGAACTCCACGTGTGCATTATTTCACACGTACGAAAGTGAATTATATTGGATTGGAAAAGACCGATTTTGTTTTAGCCAGACACATTTAAGCCCACCTCTTGTTGATAACACCGGACTAGCCCTGCACACGAAATCACTGACAGAAAAATTTTAACACCGTGAGAAATCACTTCATTTTCACCATCTGAAGCCAGTGAAAAGCGTACGCCCTAGCGAAATTTAAATTATGTTAGTCGTGTTTTGAAAACAAAGTGCCTAGAATTGAAGCGAGTCGGCAAGTGAGAAATTATAAGTGACATCACTGAAGCATGGACTAAACCACTTATTCGATTGCCGCGAGTTTAAACTATAATTATTTTAATACAAAAAAGTAAAACAAAAACACGGGTTAAAAGACCTTAAAATGTTCGCGCGCGAAGCGCACTAAATCGCATGGATTTTCAAACCCCTGCGCGCCCTCGTATCAGCCCACTACAACTTGGGTTTTACACTGTGACTCTTGTCGTTTCGCCGAATTTTCCCATGTGCATTATTTTACACGAGCGAAAGTGAATTCTACTGGATTGGAAAAGACCGATTTTGTTTTAGCCCATGATGATGATATCAGCAGCCTAGCCCTGAGCAAAAAAATCACTGACAGAGAAATTTTCAAACTGCAAGAAACGGATGGTGAGATGCTTTCACTTCATTTTCACCATCTGAAAACCAATGAAAAATAAACGCCTTGATTCGCGCGACTCTGGCTCTTGTCAGTAAACGCTTGAGCGCAATATAAGTGATGTCACTGAGTTATAGACTATGTAGATCCTTGTACCGTGAGTTTAATGCATTTTCAACGCCAGTTATTTGATTTCCGCGAGTTTAAACTACATTAAAAAAGTATTTGATCACAAAGTAGAAAGTACGTGATATAAAGTTTGACGCCGGCTTGCTGAAAAATTTCTTGCGCACAAACAATTTAGTTTGTGTATAACAATTTCACAGCTCACACAAGATTTTCTGCCTTCGCAAGCTCGACACGATAGTAAAAAGCAATTATCAAGCTGTTATGATCGAGTAATGTTTCCTCTAATTATATCAGGCCATTCCGGAAAGAAGGGAAAATGAGAAAGGAGTGTCAAAACTTTATTTTATTAACTGGCAGCCTAAAAGGTAATACTGAGTAACTGGTCGGGAGCTCGCGCGTAAAATGGATTTTCAATGCACTATGATTTCTCAATATGTAAACTGAAGACTGACAAAGAATGATTTGGTCACGAATTAGAGAATAAGTGATGTAAAAATAAACTGTTTGCCAGAAAAACAAACATTTTATATAAAGATGGATTTGCATAGAGCGTTCAAAACAATAGAGAGCAATTAGTTTCGGTTTTAAAGCTAGTGCATAACAATGGCAAAAATATCACAAGTGAGCAACAATAGATGTGAGAAATAATTTCCTAATTAAGTCACTAACAAGTTTATTGTGTGTTTAAGTTTGTGTGTCCGCCCATAATTGAACGACGCGCGTCATATGGTATATAAAGGAATGAATCTCTCGCATGGTTCATTCAAATCTCATTTGTGTGTTGAGAACATCTCTCGCTACAAGCAACCTCTTAACGTCAAATTTTATCTGTACCAGCATGGCTTCAAGAAAGAACTCTAAAAGACCAGCTCCAGGAAATGAATGTAAGTAACTACATTAGATTTGTTAACAGAGTGCTAGGGATGTAAAAGTCTTCTAGAATTTGTTACGAGAGCGGAGACATGTTTTGCGGGAAGCATATTTAAAACACTTGTCAATGAACGCGTGCAGTGTTTAGTTCGGAGTTTTTCTACTTTCGCGTCAAAATGTTGGCCTTTTTCATTAATCGCTGGATTTGCCGTTCTTGAAGAACAGATTCTTGTAGGGAGTAGTTTAAATAGCAGAAGTCTTTGTAAATAAGAATTCAAAGTACTCGAGTAAATTTAACATAGCTTTGCGCACAAACAGTAAATTTGCGGGAGTTAAGTTTTGGCGATCATGTAAAATGCATTTTCGCGCCACGAAACCGGTTTTATTTCTTATTCTAGTATATGTCTAATGGTTATTTTTCTCTTTAAGATGACAGATCACGAAAAAGACGTCGCCGAACAGCGTTCAAGGACGAACAACTCGATCGATTAGAAGAATCGTTTGAAATCGAGAAATTCCCGGGCATCCAGATTCGCGAAGATCTTGCGCGAGAACTTAACATCGGGGAAGACAGAATTCAGGCAAGCTGACACGTTCATCGTCCCCCTCAATCTTATAATTCCTCATTTACGGAAGGAAACTTGCACTCTCTTGTACCATTGAATGATTTCCTCACTGACTTGCATTTGGAGGGTTTGCGGTAGTTTCGCCTACCATGTACCAGTCGTTTCGCTAACGGCCAGTCCGCTAAGTATTACGTAGTCTCTCTTTGGACACGCTTAATGAACGAGAAATATTGACGGTTTTCACTCCATTTTAAAGTATGAGCTGTTAGCGAACTGGCCGTTAGCGAAACGATTGGTTACCATTTGAAGATATTGTTTTGTGAAAGTAATGAGCCAGAACGTTTCTGTCCGCGTGCCGATTGATTAATCGATTGTGTTTGTTTTACTCGGTGCAAATAGTCTTAGTTTTTTCCACTGGTGTTTTGTCTGCTTTCCAACAAAAACCTTCATTTGTACTCGTTTTTGCAAAACAAATTACATTGGAAAGAAAGAGCTTTAAAATTAAACAGAGTACTGGCTGCTTGGAATCACCGTAAGGGTAAGTAGACCCACTGTGTTGATATCACACAACCGTGAGGTGTACATGTGCAGTTTTATTCACGCAAGCTTTATTCATTTTCTCTCCAGGTTTGGTTCCAAAACCGCCGCGCAAGATGGCGCAAACATGAGATCAAAAACAAACCTGCCCCAGCCCTCCCTGCTACAAAGACGCAAGTAGACAACTGTGACGTCATCCCACCAGTCATGTTCCAGCCGACGCCCGCCATTTTCCCGCCACTGAACAAACCGTGTTTCAGACCATGGAGCCCATTCTACTCTCCGTATGCAGCCCGCACTTCCTTACTTCCGCCCAGTGGAATGTTCAGACCGGAAGTCTTCAAGAGGGGTGCCCATTTCCCTCGTGCCGCTTCACAAACAGTCAACGTGATGGTCCGTCCGCGTGTATCAGCTTCAGCAAGCCCTCCGTTCAGTCACAGTACCTCGCCCGTCACAAGCCTCATGACTCAGCACCAGGCCTCAGATGATTCGGACAGCGGAGAGAGTCGACACTCTATGGACGATTATTTGGCTGCTGTAACTTTGGCCAGCGGCTTTCAGCGGGAAAATTAGGAAACCATTCAAACAACGTGCGCTAATGGTTTAGGTCATAGAACATCGAACTTTTTATGGAAATGCTAAACCTCTCGAACGGTTGAGAGATTTCAGTTTAAAAAGTGTGTTTTTAATAAGAGAGGATAAAAATAAGTGATATTGTACATTTAAGATGAGTAATTTTAAGCTTGCAGTTGTTGTAGACTTTTGTAGGATTTGAAAAAGGTTCGAGTTGTTATCATATGTAAATTACAAGTTTTATGAAAACAAAATAAACTCATTGACATCAAGAGAAATTGTGTTATGTCTTTATTTTTCTTACTTGGGCAGACTGTCCCAGGGGTCTTCTCAGCTCATTGATTTGTACGACCTCGCCCCCCCCACTCCCACCTTATAAACGAAAGAATCCCTAGAATCGCTTACCGTATTTTCTCAGTTAAACTCAGGACTCGTATAAAGCAAAACTTAAAACAGCAAGGGACCGAAAACAACAATGCAAAACAAGAGATCTGATCAGCCGAAAGACTGAAATAACATTGACAAACAATGCAGCCCTGCTATGTCTGTTCTGGTCGTGTTGGTGTCTCGCAAAGTCTACTTTTTCACATAGTGTCAGCCATGCATTGTTTGCCTCGTATAAACGCCGGGTCGAAACGGTTTTTTTTTAGTGAACGCCGGGGGTGCTTAATCGAGGCCCCGGCGTTCATTTGCGTTCGAACCAACAAGTTGATTTTACTGCGACATACAAGTACGCTATGGTATTTTGATAATCTTAATAATAGGAATAGAAGACGGCTGACACACTTTAGACTATACGAAATTTAAACATACCAAATTAGCCACCGAAAGTAAAATGTGATTTGGCATTATACACGTTTCTCCATAACACAAATAAAGAGCCAATACAGTCGTGATGACAGCCGAATTTTTTCAAAATGTTCAAAACTTGTCTATAGGAGAAATACACTCGACAATTTTACGCGATTTTCACGAATTTTACAACATTACGTTATATGGGAATGTAAAACGAACACTTTTGTTTTGCACTAGTTTCTTCACCCGGGCTCTCTCGACCGTATGGCGCTTACGCTCTCTTTCGCCCTCTTTCTCTTTACATTGCCCCCCTACACACACACACACACACACACACACACACACACACACAGCTTCGCCACCACTTAGTTTCTTCATCCGGGTCCCCCCCCCCCCCCCCCGCATCGTGTTTACGCCCTCTCTTTCTTGTTCCCCTTCCACATCCCCCACTCCACGCACTCCCATCACCATACCCCTCCCTCAAACACACACATCTTTGCCACCACCTCCGCCCCTGACCACAAGCTTTTGTCACACAGGCTTTTCGAAACTAAAATACTATTCGTGAAGCAACTTTAGTTTTAGATGATCTTGGTATCTTCTTTATTGATGCGAACACGAGGGTGAGGTAAGATATCAAGCACGAAAGTGAAGCGGTGCGTCATCACATTTCCAAACACCGAGAAGAGAGTTGAAAATAAGACGCGCAGCGGAATATTTTTGACGAACTACGAGGAGTTTGGAAATATGAAACACTGTCTGGAGTGTTGTCATATCTTCTCAATAGAAACTGAAACTAAGGTTTAAATGGAGAAATAAAATCATAAAAATCTATGCTAATTATGGTAAGATTTCCAAACTGCAATCATGGATCACAGCTATATATAGTGAGTTTGAGAATCAGATTTCTAATTTAAATCTTAGTGCTGTCAGTCTGTGTACAGCCGCTGACTCCTCAAGATGCATAGGGCGGGCGTCTGTATTTCGACGTTGATAAACGGGTTCAAGGCCACGTGATTTAGTTGATCGATTGTTCACGGCGGTTTAATTAATATACTGTCACGTTTCAAAATGGCTGAACCAAATGACTTACGTTTTATCGTTCGTACTGGGAAATATCTGGAAACTTCCTACATTTTGTTGGTGAAGTTTACATTTAAATTTAAGTTCACTAAACAACATTTTTTAACTACGAAACTATTCCCCGGGTGCCGTGTTTTATCTTTAAATATTCTTCGGGTGGTGTGTTTTTTCCTGTAGATAAATTATAAAAGGACATCATTTCAGCTTTCTCGTGCAAGGGTCGCGTAGTAAAGTCTGTATACGAGCCTAGGGGCCCATCAAGCCGGAGCTTATCCCGGTTTCCGTAGCATGAAGCGACTAGGAGTATTGCTACTCCCCTCTGGATGGGATGCTAGTCCATCGCAGGGTTACCCCCAGCAGTAAATTCGCCGGTACCCATTTATACAAATGTTTAAACAAGCAAGCAACCGTGGACGATGGTCCTACTGGTATACGTTGGATCAATAATGATCTGGGTGGAGAGAGGCACTATGAGAGTAAAGTATCTTGCCCAAGAACACAACGCAGTGCCCCGGCCAGGGCTCGAACCCGGACCTCCCGATCCGGAGTCCAGCGCACTAATATTAACCATTAGGCCACCGCGCCTACCACACAAGGGTCGCGTGCAGACAGCATTTTTTTTTTGTTGTCTCCGCGTGTCACGTCAGACGATGGAGCACTGATATGGTTTTAATGCATGGATAATTTATGCGAGGAACACGATTATCAACGGTAACACACAGGCTCACTTCTCCGAATTTTGTTGACGTGAACAGGCGGCTGTACACTCTCTATACTTCTCAACATCAATATTTTTATCGTGTAACCGCTTGAGTTGGTCATGTGACAAGTTGTTTCTCGGAATATCGGGGAACACGTGGGCCATAGATAGGCTCATTCATTTTCCTACGAAATTGAAATATGAAAAATGACAGTTTGTAGTTCCAATAGAAAAACCGTTTTCAAACGTTACTCTTTATCTGCCCCTAAAAATGTCATTGCAACTTTCATTTCTTTCATGATCAGTTGAACCAAAATAAATATTGAACATGTAATGTTTCGGTTGTAGGCTGGTCGGAGTTCCCGTTGTCTTTTTGCTTAGGGTCACTGTTTCGATAATAATAATTAAAATAAAAACGGGTTGTTGCGAGTAATTTCGTGGCAGTAAGAAACTTTGAAATCTTCTAAAATCGCTTTTTCGCTTCCTTACCAAGAAACAGGCCGGATCTGAATGGGGTTTAACGGAGAGCTGAGAATTTTTATTTTCCTGCTGAGAAATTGCGCGTTCTCTAACTGATAGCTGAGATCTGAGATCTGCGAAATTTACTGCATGCGATAGCTGAAAAATCGTGGAACATTTTACTGATAACAGAGATTCCAACACGCCTTGCGAAACCCTTCAAGAGCACTCACTTGTGATATTTGTTGTACTTCCCTCTTTTGTTTTTATTTGAAGCCAACTGACGTTTACCTGAAATTCTTTCATGTTTGTTTGAAGCCGCCGACGTTTGCCGAAAATATCACACGCGACAAATATTACAAATTTCGCTTCTTGCTTTATATACAGCCCAGGTATGCTTTTCCGCTTAATTGTTTTCTTCTCGAGAGAGACAGCCCCAACTACCCAACGAGAGCAGATTATGTTTACACATTCGACACCACTGACTAATCTCTAAACCATTAAAAAGCGCCTTCAATGTGTTTAGCCATTGACAAAATCACTCCAAACTGTGCATGATGCTGGATAAAAAACGGATTCTCAAAATGTTATTTTTTTATATTTTTGAAACTGAAACATCTGAAATGAAATCTAACTCGATAATTTTATTTTCTAATTTCTCAAAGAACGTCTGACGTTGCGTTTCACGGACATCCGGTTTTTGTTTCCAAAACTAACAGTATTGAGCTTGACAGTGAAGTTTACTCCAAACAACAAGAAAGACAAGCCAAGGAATACGTGTTGGTCTTTATCAGCCATTTATTTCAACTGACTGGCGTGGTGAGGAAAACTTGTCTTGTATTGTATGCTTTTTGTAATGTTTACCATAACAATCACAGCTTAATGTCTTTATAAACATGAAACTATCCCTTCTTGCTTTTGTAAAGGCGGTGGCAAACGAGGACACATTGTTGGGGACACAAATGTTTCCATGTTTGCCCGCGTGCGCAACATTTGTTGCAGACACAAAATTTGTGTCCGAGACACAAAAATGTTTCTGATTTCTTTCAGAAACATTTTGTGTCCGCAACAAATGTTTCCCGGTTCGCGCAGCATAGAAACAATCATGAGCAACAATGTGTCCGCAACATTGTGTCCTCGTTTGCCATCACCTTAAGTTACATGTAAAATGTGTCAACGTAATAGCTTTTTCACTATGTGATTAGTGAATGGTCACTCACTCCCGTGTTAAAAGCAGCTTTCTTGTCATATTTCAATTCACTTTTCAGATTTACAAAATTTCTTTTCAATTGAAGAAAAGTTCAAAAAATATTTGAATGCAAAAACACCATAACAATGTATCGAAACTGTGCTGACAAGGGCGGTACACGAACGAAAAACTTGCCTCAAGTGTCACTGCGCTATTCTGAACAATGTAATAAAACAATCACGTTCTACGACTCTACTGTGTAAAGAGAAAAGCGTTAATAGGGTCATGGATCGACGGATTTGTCCTTGAAAAACCGCACGGATTGCGGACGATAACAATAAACAGAGAGGAATCAATTCGCTTATTTTTAAAATACGACGGATCAGCTGAGAATTTCGCTCGGATTCCGAACTCTTTCGGTCTTGATATTGGGTTCATGCATACTTAAAAAATTTCGGACGTCTGTTGGCCTTGTTCGGCCTTGGTCGCGTTTTGTCCATTTTGCTTTCTGACGATACTCGTGTTACATCGGAATTGACGCGAGACAGACAATTGCAAGCAGTGACACCAAAATTCTTGACAAATTACCATAAACTGAGAAAACATCTGTAACAGTTCCGTGCAGTGAAATTTTACATGCAACCGAGAAGGTTTTCAACTTATGCGGATCCGGATTTGAGCTAGTGAAAATAGAGACGCGGATTTGGCCAAAAATGTATATATAATTCAGATCGACGGATTTCTGTATCCCTATTGAGCCCCTTCTCTGTTTATGTTTTAGTTACGTTGAAACTTATACATTGAAGAAGGCGTCATGAACAAAATAGAAGAAATCATAGAAGCCATCTTTATAGCCTTAGTTGTTGCCACTTTCCTTCTCAACACCGGTCGTGCACTGAAAGCCATCGAGTTATGCAAGGAAAGCTTGATTATGCTAAACAATAAAGCGCCGAGTATAAAACAGAAATTTGGCAAATTAGTTTACATCTTTTACGGAAAAATCTACTGTACAATGCTCAAAGCGTACAGCCTTATCCACGATAACACAAGTGCTATAACCTATGGCAAAATACTTCTCGCCATTTACTGCGAGTGTGGTGACATAGTCTCCGAAGGGAATCTTAGCATAGACCTGGCGCAAAGATATCTGAGTCAATGTAAGTATGCTGAGGCAAAAGAACTTACTGAAAGAGCAATCACTATCATGAGAGAAACTGGGGATAAAGGAGCAGAAGCATTTGCATATCACACCCTAGGAACTGTGTTTAAATCTCTCGGTGAATATGTTAAGGCTAAAGAATATCTAGAGAAAGCACTTGCGATCAGCATGGAAATTGACGACAGAGCAGGAATAGCAACAACTTACGGAAACCTAGGAACTGTGTTTAAATCTCTCGGTGACTATGTTAAGGCTAAAGAATATCTAGAGAAAGCACTTGCGATCAACATGGAAATTGGTGACAGAGCAGGAATAGCAGTAAATTACGGAAACCTAGGAACTGTGTTTAAATCTCTCGGTGACTATGTTAAGGCTAAAGAATGTTACGAAAAAGCACTTGCGATCAACATGGAAATTGGCGACAGAGCAGGAATAGCAGTAAATTACGAAAGCCTAGGACCTGTGTTTAGATCTCTCGGTGACTATGTCAAGGCTAAAGAATATCTCGAGAAAGCACTTGCGATCAACATGGAAATTGACAACAGAGAAGGAATAGCAGCAAATTGCGAAAACCTAGGAACTGTGTTTATATCTCTCGGTGACTATGTCAAGGCTAAAGAATATATCGAGAAAGCACTTGCGATCAGCATGGAAATTGACGACAGAAAAGGAATAGCAGCAAATTGCGGAAACCTAGCAACTGTGTTTAAATCTCTCGGTGACTATGTCAAGGCTAAAGAATATCTCGAGAAAGCACTTGCGATCAACATGGAAATTGGAAACAGAGCAGGAATAGCAGTAAATTACGGAAACCTAGGAAATGTGTTGCAACGTCTCGGTGACCGTGTCAAGGCTAAAGAATATTTCGAGAAATCACTTGCGATCAACATGGAAATTGGCGACAGAGCAAGAATAGCACTAAATTACGGACACCTAGGAACTGTGTTTGAATCTCTTGGTGACTATGTCAAGGCTAAAGAATATATCGAGAAAGCACTTGCGATCAACATGGAAATTGGTGTCAGAGCAGGAATAGCAGCAAATTACGAAAACCTAGGAACTGTGCTTCATTCTCTCGGTGACTATGTCAACGCTAAAGAATATCTCGAAAAAGCACTTGCGATCGACATGGAAATTGACGCCGGAGTAGCAATAGCAGCAAGTTACGGAAACCTAGGAACTGTGTTAAAATCTCTTGGTGACTATGTCAAGGCTAAGGAATATCTCGAGAAAGCACTTGCGATCAGCATGGAAATTGGTGACAGAGCAGGAGAAGCAGCATGTTACGGAACCCTAGCAACTGTGTCTTCTTCGCTCGGTGACTTTGTCAAGGCTAAAGAATATGTCGAGAAAGCACTTGCGATCAGCATGGAAATTGGTAACAGAGTCGGAGAAGCATTCTGTTACGGCAAGCAAGGACGTGTGTCTTATTCTCTTGGTGACTATGTCAAGGCTAGAGAATATATCGGGAAAGAACTTGCGATCAATAAAAAAATTGGTGACAAAGCAGGAGTAGCAAGCAGTTTCAGAAAGCTGGGAAATGTTTATCTAGGTCTTAGAAAATATAGAGAGAGTAAAGAACATCTGAAGAAAGCACTCGCGATGACAATTAACATTGGTGACAGAGCCGAAGAAGCATCACTTTACACAAGCCTTGGAGATCTAGATCAATCTCTTGGGGATAATTTCAAGGCTAAAATGTTCTATGAAAAGGCACTTGCAGTCGCAGTTGAAATTGGTAACAAAGGTCTTGAAGCAGTCAGTTACTTACGACTAGGTACAGCGCTTAACTTGCTCGATGATTACGTCTCAGCCGAAGAATATCTCGAGAAGGCACTTTCAATAAGTAAAGATATTAGAGAAGGTGAATTTGAGTTTCAGTGTTACTGTTATCTTACACTGACGAAGCTATCGCAAGAAAAGTACCAGGAAGCTAATTGTTGCCTCTTACGAAGTATTGAAAAATGTGAAGAAATGCGAGGTTTTAATACAGACAACGATGAAATCAGCATATCTTTCGCGGACATGCATGATTTTCCCTACAAGAAGCTCAGTGCATTGTTTTGTTCAGCTAGAACACCTAACAATGCTCTGTATGTTGCAGAGCTGGGACGGGCTAGAGCCCTAGCAGACCTAATGGCAACTCAGTACTCCGCTGAAACACAGACATCAGCTAACCCGCAATCATGGATTGGTATTGAAAATATCATGACGAAACAAACCAACTGCACTTGTCTGTACATTTCTTATCATGCCCAGAGAGTATTTTTGTGGATCCTGAAGACAAGCGGAGTCATTTCTTTCCGGAAAATGACAGTGGATAAAAATACTCTTTACAAGACACTAGCACAGCCAGCTAAAGATTTGGATGAATTTTTTGCTATGATGGCTAAAAGTTTTCGCAGCTTTGGTATTTTGCCGGAAGAGGTTTGCGAAAATCGATCTTTAAATGACATTGAGCCGGCTGAAACTGATTCTTCTCAGGAGGAGAGCCACGCAGCCTTGCGACAGGGAGAAGATGAAGAAAACCCCGAACCGAGTTTAAGTTTGTTTCACAAAATGCTCATCAATCCTGTGTCCGACTTACTTGACGAGCCTGAAATCATCATTGTTCCCGATCGCAACTTGTACCGTGTTCCATTTGTAGCTTTACTCGATAAAAATGGAAAGTATTTATCAGAGACTTTCAGGATTCGCATCGTTCCTTCACTGACCACTCTCAAGCTCATTCAGGACAGTCCTGCAGACTATCACAGTCAGACTGGTGCTCTGATAGTGGGTGATCCTGATGTTGGTCATGTGATTTTCAACGGACGTCTCTACAAAAATTTTTATCCATTGTCTGGTGCAAGAGAGGAAGCAGAAATGATTGGGCGACTGCTGGGCGTTCAGCCTTTGTTAGGGCAGCACGCAACGAAGCAGGCGGTACTTGAAAGGATAGCTTCTGTGAGTCTGATACATTTTGCTGCACATGGTGATGCTGAAAGAGGAGAAATTGCGCTTTCCCCTCCAAGATCTACCACTGAGATCCCACAAGAAGACGACTACCTTTTGAAAATGTCCGACATTTCAAAGGTTCAACTGCGAGCTAAACTGGTAGTACTGAGTTGCTGTCACAGTGGCCGTGGACAAATTAGGGCGGAGGGAGCTGTTGGAATCGCTCGTGCGTTCTTAGGATCCGGTGCACGCTCAGTGTTGGTGGCACTTTGGGCCTTAGAAGACATCGCAACAAAACAGTTCATGAGTTGTTTCTACGAGCACCTTGTTCGCGGGGAAAGCGGCAGTGAATCTCTTCACGAGGCCATGAAGTGGATGAGAGATAACAGTTTTACCAAAGTTTCCGAGTGGGCACCGTTTATGCTGATTGGTGATAACGTGACATTTGACTTCGCAAAAGAAAAGTAAGTTTAACATAGCGAAGAAAACATTTCATGATTTTGGTTAGTTAGTTTTCTGTGTGAGTTAAATCCAAGTTAAAAGTTAAAAGTATCTTTCATTTCATTACAACTTATGAAGTCAGGTTCAAAATGTTACCGTGTCGTCTCAACTGAATTCCTGCAGTTGTTGAGATATTTGCAAAACCAAAACACTTGTTGGTGATGATCAGATCACGTATTTTTGTGATCTGTCTACAAAATTAAAGTGGTTTCTTTCAGAAGCTTCCTATCTATTTAAAAACAATTTTCAATAAGCAAAAGTAGTGTTTTCAGTTCAGATCTTTTTCTGGGCTAATATCTGACATTTCAAGTTTTGGACAGTGCTGGAAGTCAAAATATGAAGTAGTGTGTCGGGTCGACTTCATTATCAGCTGGTATGGCTGCTTGAAACCAACACCGCTGTTACTTTTTGAAAAGACTTAAAGCGAAATTCTAATACACAGATACAGAGTTGAACCTTTTTCGATCAAGTTTCCTTAACTTCAGTTTTGTCTTTTTTGTTGTTGTAGGAAGAAGAGGCTTTTATCAGTGGAGGACTGCATGCAGACAAAATCAAGCAATGATCATGCGTGAAAGAATTCCTGCGATTACAGTGTAAAGTAACAAAAACAGCATTGATTTCCATTTACGTTTACAGTCGAAGCTCTCTTAACGGACACTCTCGTAAGCGGACAGCTCTACTTACGGCCGCCTTGTTTGAAACCCCGTTTTAACTCCCATACAAACTTTACGTTTATTATCTGTTAATTAAAAGCATAACATTTCTATTTCTCTCAAGCAGCTAAGTAACAGTTTTTATTTTGATTTTAAAGGTTTTTTCCAAAGATCTCGTAAGAATCGAACGGGTGAAATACGCGAAGTTTTAAGTTAAAATAGGCTGAGTGAGTTGGTTGGGGTGGGAGGGGAGGGGAGGGGGGGGGGGGGGGGGTAAGGGAGTGGAAGGGGAGGGAACAGTTCCAAAACTAGCTCTAACTTTTCGTTTGTCCAAAACCGTACCGGATCAAAACTGGGTAAGTGATAGGAATAACAGGTCCCGGTGGAACCGAAAAGCCTATCCAGGTCGATTTCTCATTGGTTCGGATCGGTGTCAATCGCTTCTTTTAAAGAAAACGCTTCTTTTGGTGGGGTTGGGTGGGGCGGGTCAGAGAGGGGGCTTTACTACTATGATCGGGCTGCTTCAATGTAAAGTGTACCGGATCTGGGCGCGGATCCACGTACTATAATCGTGTCAAATGTGAAAACAAGCCCAATGATAAATGTCTGAAGAAGTAGGAGAGAGAGAAAACGCAATCTCGAGCTACAGACGAGTACCAGTCCCTATGCTAATATGTTTCTTTGTGCGAGAGAAGATTGGTTACGAGGTGGGCGGAGGAACGCCGGGAATCACGGGAAGACGCAAAGGATTCTGTCCCTTGGTCTCTTCCCGTGACTTCTCGCGCGCCTTCATCCACTCTAGTTTTCAGTTCTCTCTCGCACCAAAAACATGCAAATAGTGACTGGGCACAAGTCTGCTTTTTGAGTTGCGAGAAATGTGTATTGTAATCTTTATGATTAAGAAAAGACACAACTGGACACATTACCATAAAGTCCAACATAATAAACTGATTAATCATGTAGTTATTATAGGAAAAAAACTACTTCATTGTTGTCGATGTAAGATTGTTAAGCGGAGCTTGACCCCAGGAGGGAACTCCAATATGAAATGGTCGGGTATGCTTGTTGCCTTGCTTAGAGGTGTGAATTACGGACTTTGTTTTCAATTAGCAAATATACTTCCCTTGGAGGTTTTGATCAGGGTTGCATGTGAAGAAATGAAAAAATGACGCTGTCACACTGTGCTTGGAGTCTTGACCAATCAGGTTTGAAAATGATGGGTGCTTACCATTTAGCCAAAAAAATCCGGGAAGTTTCGGTTGAAAGTCAAATGGAACAGTAATCTCCCGTAAAATCCATTCGGAAATCGTGGACTACCTCAAGAGGTACTCATCTTTTTCCGTTCGGAACGGAACATCGGAAATTTACATTCACACGGTTTCCTAGTGCAAGTCTCTCATCAACGGAAAACAATAACAGGAAACCGGACTGGAAATGGTAAGCAGCATCTCTTTCCATTGCATGCTTTGCTGATTTTGTGAAAATTCTTACAATTTTTCAATAGTCATCCCAACCGCTTCCTTGCGACAAATTGTAAGCACCCGGTATCTTTTAGGAATCAAGAAAGCTTGAGCCTCGCCCAGATTGATCTCCTTTAGAGGTTTAAATCAGATTTTTCCGACGAGCATTCCCATCCCTTTCATATGGTAGCTCCCCATCCAAGAAGCTTGCCGCTACTAAAAACTAAACTTTGAGCTACAAACAAAATAGAACTAATTACGGCCCGGAAAAGCAAACTAGATTCTATACATTACAAAAAGTCGCAACCGTTATTGAGCATAGTATTGTTGCACCTACTTTAAAGAGTGTAAAATTTTGATTTTTAATTCCTCAAAATTAAATATAGGCGAATATCGATATTAAATCAAAATTGTATTTTCTATCTGTAAGCTAAGGTTTTTGTTGTCAATAATTTGTTGTGAATGTTCATAGCATATAGATACAGTGGTAATTAAAAAGTGTAATGAAGAGCCAATAAAAATGTGAAAGAGAAAAGTTGTTGTAGCGCTGATACTTAATATTATTTCTTTTCTTTTTTAATGCATCACCGTCGCAAGTTTCATACATCAGTTAAATACCGTAGAATTCCTAAAGTACCGATCCCCGTTATCTTTCGGATTCTGCTGGCCAAAGTCTAGTGTCGCTTTTTCGCGAAGCTGCTTCTTTCGCTTGTTCGTTAAATTTATTTTCGGAGGTTAAAATAAAATGGACCGAAGCTCGTTTCTAATTGGCTGAGCGCGTTGCACTTGGTTGGCTTCTTGACGGCGGGATTTTGAGCAGAATTTTCAATGACAGCGCTCGTTGTATGTCGCTTCTGAATTTGGTTTCAGTTTCCCGTTATTTGATGAAAAAGGAATGGAAACCTGGAAACCGGGTGAAACAATTTCTGAAAACAAGCGTGACATTAATTCTTAATTTTACTCGGCCCCATGCGATTACCTATACCAATACACAAAAACCATTTAAGAACAAGAAAATGTGAAATAAAAACTCATTTGTAAGCAAGTTTGTCAAGTAATGGATTTATAGTTATAGCAACGTTTTGACTTCTTTATATATTTCAGCATGGCACAATTATGTTAAATAAAGAGCCCTTTGAAATAGAATATTTTATTTTCGCGAGTATTTTATTTTCATTATTTTCTTGCATCGTTAAAAGCTCACAAAATTAACCACCGAAAGTAAATGTAAATTGGTATTACTCACAAATGTTTTATTGCTTATTTATTTATTGGAAGCGACTCATGGAATTTCGCGAATATTGTCTACTCGGCAATTTTACGCCATTTTCACGAATTTTACAACATGACGTTACATGGGACTGTAATATGAACACTTTTAGTTTTGCGCCAGTTCTTCACCCAGGTTCCCTCCGCATAGCATTATGCTCTCTTTTGCAATCTTTCTCTTTCCACATCCCCCTCTCCCCCCTCCCACACACAAACACACGTTTGCCTACGTTTAAGTTCGTTTTCCTACCTTTAACGGCGTTTAACTACGTTTAACTTCGTTTTCCTACGTTTAACTTCGTTTTCCTACGTTTAACTTCGTTTTCCTACGTCTAACTTAGTTTTCCTACGTTTAACTTCGTTTTCCTACGTTTAACATCGTTTTCCTACGTCTAACTTGGTTTTCCTACGTTTAACTTCGTTTTCCTACGTTTAACTTCGTTTTCCTACGTTTAACTTCGTTTCCCTACGTTTAACTTCGTTTGCCTACGCCTATTTTCGTTTGCCTACGTTTAACTTCGTTTTCTTACGTTTAACTTCGTTTCCCTACGTTTAACTTCGTTTGCCTACGTCTAACTTCGTTTGCCTACGTCTAACTTCGTTTTCCTACGTTTAACTTCGTTTACCTACGTTAAGTTCGTTTGCCTACCTTTAACTTCGTTTGCCTAGGTTTAACTTCGTTTGCCTAGGTTTAACTTCATTTTGCCGACGTTTAACTTCGTTTACCTACGTTTAACTTCGTTTGCCTACGTTTAACTTCGTTTGCCTACGTTTGATTTCGTTTGCCTACGTTTAACTTCGTTTGCCTACGTTTAACTTCGTTTGCCTGCGTTTCACTTCGTTTGCTTACGTTTAACTTCGTTTGCCTACGTTTAACTTCGTTTGCCTACGTTTAACTTCGTTTGCCTACGTTCAACTTCGTTTGCCTACGTTTGATTTCGTTTGCCTACGTTTAACTTCATTTACCTACGTTTAACTTCGTTTGCCTACTTTTATCATTTTTTGCCTACGTTTAGCCCCCGTTTGGGTAAGGAAGAGAAGGCGGCTGACACACTTCAGACTATATGAAATTGAAACAAACCAAATTAACCTCCGAAAGTAAAATGTGATTTGGTATTACGCACGTTTCTCTAAAATATAAATAAAGAACCAAGACAGTAGTGATGACAGCCAAATTTTTTTGTTTTTGCTCAAAACTTGTCCGTAGGAGAAATACACTCAACAATTTTAAGCGATTTTCACGAATCGTACAACATTACTTATATGGGACTGTAAAACGAACACTTTTAGTTTTACACTAGCTTCTCCACCCGGGTTCCCTCGACCATATGGCGCTCACGCTCTCTTTTGCCCTCGTTCCCTTTCCATTCCCCCCCCCCCCCCCACACACACACAGCTTCGCCACCACTTAGTTTCTTCATCCGGGTATTCCCCCCCCCCCCCCCCCGCATCGTGTTTACGCCCTCTTTCTCTTTTTCTCCTTCCACATCTCCCACTCCACCCACTCCCGCCACCATACCCCCTCCCTCAAACACACACACATCTTTGCCACCACCTCCACCCATGACCACAAGCTTTTCTCACACAGGCTTTTCAAAACTAAAATACTATTAAACAACGTTAGTTTTTGATGATCTTGGTATCTTCTTTATTGATGCGAACACGAGGATGAGGTAAGATATCAAGCACGAAAGTGAATCGGTGCGTCATCACATTTCCAAACACCGAGAAGAGAGTTGAAAATAAGACGCGCAGCGGAATATTTTTGACGAACTACGAGGAGTTTGGAAATATGAAACACTGTCTGGAGTGTTTTTTATACCTTCTCAATAGAAACTGAAACTAAGGATTAGATGGAGAAATAAAATCATAAAAATCATGCTAATTATGATAAGATTTCTAAACTACAATCACAGATCACAGTTGTATATGGTGAGTTTGAGAATCAGATTTCTAATTTGAATCTTAGTGCTGTTAGTCTGTGTACAGCCGCTGACTCCTCAAGATGCAGAGGGCGGGCGTCTGTGCTTCGACGTTGATAATCGTGTTCAAGGCCACGTGATTTTTCACGGAGCGAGTTGAAAATGTCCTGATTAGTTGATCGATTGTTTACGGCGGTTTAATAAAGTGTCACGTTTCCAAATGGCTAAACCAAATGACTTATGTTTTATCGGTCGTACTGGGAAATATCTGGAAACTTCCTACATTTTTGTTAGTGAACTTACATTTAATTTTAGTTTAGAAGCCCGTTTAGTGAAATTAAACAGCATTTTATAGCTACGAAAGTATTGGTTTAAACCCAAAGGCATGGTACACTTAGTATGGATTGGAGGGACAGGCGTCCTCCAATCCATACTAAGCTCTCTTATTTTAAAAGTGTACCATGCCTTTGTGTTTAAACCAATAACCATGAAATTTGGTGAATTTACTAATTTTTGGATGCTCTTTCAGATGACGTGTCCCATTTTGAATTCAATCGATATTGAATGTTCGCACTAAGAAAAAATATGTTCGTACCCAGTCCCCTGCTCGTTTAGAACATGGCCAATGGAGCACTGATATGGTTTTAATATTAATGCATGCATACATAATTTATGCGAGGAACACGATTATCAACGGTAACACACAGGCTCCTCTCTCCGAATTTTGTTGAGGTGAACAGGAGGCCGTACACGGGATAAATCCTGTGAGAATCTATGTCGCTTTCTATACTAATTAATCAACATCGGTATTTCTACCTTGTAACTGCTTGAGTTGGCAACACATGTGTTTCCCGCATGACGTCACGTGACAACCTGTTTTCTCGGAATATCCTGAAACACGTGGATCATAGATAGCCTCATTCATTTTCCTACGAAATTGAAATATGAAAAATGACAGTTTGTAGTTCCAATAGAAAAGCGTTTTCAAACGTTACTCTTTATCTGCCCCTAAAAATGCCATTGCGACTTTCATTTCTTTTATGATCAGTTGAACCAAAATAAATATTGAACATGTAATGTTTTGGTTGTAAGCTGGTCGGAGTTCCCGTTGTCTTTTTGCTTAGGGTCTCTGTTTCGATAATAATAATTAAAATAAAAACGTGTTGTTTCGAGTAATTTCGTGGCAGTAAGAAACTTTGTAATCGCTTTTTCGCTTCCTTACCAAGAATCAGGCCGGTTCTGAATAGGGTTTAACTGATAGCTGCATGAGAATTGGTCATAATTTTTATTATACAAAAAAAAAACAACTGATAGCTGAGATTTGAGATCTGCAAAATTTACTGCATGGATAGCTGACAAATCGTGGAACATTTTATCTGATAACAGAGATTCCAACACGCCTTGCGAAACCCTTCAAGAGTACTCACTTGTGATATTTGTTGTACTTCCCTCTTTTGTTTTTATTTGAAACCAACTGTCATTTACCTGAAATTCTTTCATGTTTGTTTGAAGCCGTCGACGTTTGCCAAAATTATCACCCGCGACAAATATTACAAATTTCGCTTCTTGCTTTATATACAGCCCGGGTATGTTCTTCTGCTTAATTATTTTCTTCTTGAGAGAGACAGCCCAAACTACAAAACGAGAGCAGATTATGTTTACATATTCGACACCAACTAATCTCTGAACCATTAACAAACTCCTTCAATGTGTTTATCCGTCGACACAATCACTCCAAACTTTGCACGATGCTGGATAAAAAAGGCATTCTCAAAATTCTGTTTTTTTTTTTAATTTTTGAAACTGAAACATCTGAAATGAAATCTAACTCGATAATTTTATTTTCTAATTTCTCAAAGAACGTCTGACGTTGCGTTTCACGGGCATCCGGTTTTTGTTTCCAAAGCTTACAGTATTAAATAAGCTTGACAGTAAAGTTTACTCCATATACAAGAAATACAAGCCAAGGAATTCGTGTCTGGTCTTTATCAGTCTTTTATTTTAACTGACGTTGGTGTGGTGAGTAAAAGTTGTATGCTTTTTATAGTGTCTACCAGTTTAATTACAGCGTAATGTCTTTGTTTAGCCATGAGATATAAACATGAAACTATCCCTTCTTGCTTTTGTAAGTTACAAGTGAAATGTGTAAACGTAGTTTAAGAGAATATCGTGGTAATAGCTTATTCACTATGTGACCAGTGAATGGTCACTTATCCCGTGTTTAAAGCAGCCTTGTCGTCATATTTCAAGTCTTTTTCTGATTTTCAAAAATTTCTTTGAAATTGAAGAAAACTTAAAAAACTATTTTGGTACAAAACACCATAACAATGTATCAAAAAACATGCCTTGTCACTGCGCTATTCTGAATAATGTAATAAAACAATCACGTTCTACGACTCTACTCTGTAAGGGGAAGAACGTTAATAGGTTCGCGAATCGACTGATTTTTCCTTGAAAAGGCGCACGGATTGCGGACGATAACAACAAACAGAGTGGAATCAATTCGCGGATTTCCAAAATACGACGGATCAGCTGAGAATTTCGCTCAGATTCCGAACTCTTTCTGTCTTGACATTGGGTTCAGGCATACTTAAAAAAAATTCGGACCTCTGTTGGCATTGTTCGGCCTTGGTCACGTTTTGTCCATTTTGCTTTCTGACGATACTCGTGTTACATCGGAATCAGTGACGCATAAACGAGACAGACAATTGCAAGCAGTGACATCAAAATTCTTGACAAATTACCATATACTGAGAAAACATCTGTAACACTTCCGTGCAGTGAAATTTTACATGCAACAGAAGGTTTTCAACTTATGCGGATCCGGATTTGAGCTAGTGAAAATAGAGACGCGGATTTGGCCAAAAATGTATATATAGTTCGGATCGACGGATTTCTGTATCCCTATTGAAACCCCTTCTCTGTTTATTTTTTAGTTACGTTGAAACTTATACATTGAAGAAGGCGTCATGAACATCATAGACGAAATCATAGAAGCCATCGGTATAGCCTTAGTTGTTGCCACTTTCCTTCTCAACACCGGTCGTGCACTGAAAGCCATCGAGTTATGCAAGGAAAGCTTGATTATGCTAAACAATATAGCGCCGAGTATAACACAGCAATTTAAAAAATTAGTTTACATATTTTACGGAAAAATCTACTATAGAATGTTTAAAGCGTACAGCCTTATCCACGATAACACAAGTGCGATAACATATGGCAAAAAACTTCTCGCCATTTACTGTGAGTGTGGTGACACAGTCTCCGAAGGGAATCTTAGCATAATCCTGGCGCAAACATATCTGACTCAATGTAAGTATGCTGAGGCAAAAGAACTTACTGAAAGAGCAATCACTATCATGAGAGAAACTGGGAATAAAAGAGGAGAAGCAATCGCATATAGTACCCTAGGAAATGTGTTTAAATCTCTTGGTGATTATGTCAAGGCTAAAGAATATTGCGAGAAAGCACTTGCGATCAGCATGGAAATTGGTGACAGAGCAGGAATAGCAGCAAGTTACGGAAACCTAGCAACTGTGTTTAAATCTCTCGGTGACTATGTCAAGGCTGAAGAATACCTCGAGAAAGCACTTGCGATCAACATGGAAATTGGCCACAGAGCAGTAATAGCAGCAAGTTATGGAAGCCTAGGAACTCTGTTTGAATCTCTCGGTGACTATGTCAAGGCAAAAGAATATGTCGAGAAAGAACTTGCGATCAGCATGGAAATTGGTGACAGAGCAGGAATAGCAGCAACTTACGGAAACCTAGGAACTGTGTTTAAATCTCTCGGTGACTATGTCAAGGCTAAAGAATATCTGGAGAAAGCACTTGCGATCAACATGGAAGTTGGTGACAGAGCAGGAATAGCAGCAACTTACGGAAACCTAGGAACTGTGTTGCAACGTCTCTGTGACCATGTCAAGGCTAAAGAATATTACGAGAAAGCACTTGCGATCAGCATGGAAATTGGTCACAGAGCAGGAATAGCAGCAAGTTACGGAAACCTAGCAACTGTGCTTAAATATCTCGGTGACTATGTCAAGGCTAAAGAATATCTCGAGAAAGCATTAGCGATCAACATGAAAATTGGTAACAGAGCAGGAATAAAAGAAAATTATGCAAACCTAGGAACTGTGTTTAAATCTCTAGGTGGCTATGTCAAAGCTAAAGAATATCTCGAGAAAGCACTTGCGATCAGCATGGAAATTGGTGACACGGCAAGAACGCCAGCAAATTATGCAAACCTAGCAACTGTGTTTAAATCTCTCGGTGACTATGTCAAGGCTAAAGAATATTTCGAGAAAGCACTTGCGATCAGCATGGAAATTGGTGACAGAGCAGTAATAGCAGCAAGTTACGGAAACCTAGCAACTTTGTTTAAATCTCTCGGTGACTATCTCAAGGCTAAAGAACACCTCGAGAAAGCACTTGCGATCAGCATGGAAATTGACGACAGAGAAGAATTAGCAGCAAATTGCGGAAACCTAGGAACTGTGTTTATATCTCTCGGTGACTATGTCAAGGCTAAAGAACACCTCGAGAAAGCACTTGCGATCAACATGGAAATTGACGACAGAGAAGGAATAGCAGCAAATTGCGGAAACCTAGGAACTGTGTTTCAATCTCTCGGTGACTATCTCAAGGCTAAAGAATACCTCGAGAAAGCACTTGCGATCAGCATGGAAATTGGTCACAGAGCAGGAATAGCAGCAACTTACGGAAACCTAGCAACTGTGTTTATATCTCTCGGTGACTATGTCAAGGCTAAAGAATATCTCGAGAAAGCACTTGCGATCAACATGGAAATTGGTGACAGAGCAGGAATAGCAGGAAATTACGGAAACCTAGGAAATGTGTTGCAACGTCTCGGTGACCGTGTCAAGGCTAAAGAATATTTCGAGAAATCACTTGCGATCAACATGGAAATTGGCGACAGAGCAAGAATAGCACTAAATTACGGACACCTAGGAACTGTGTTTGAATCTCTTGGTGACTATGTCAAGGCTAAAGAATATTTCGAGAAAGCACTTGCGATCAGCATGGAAATTGACGACACAGTAGCAATAGCAGCAAGTTACGAATGCCTAGGAACTGTGTTTCTCTGTGACTATGTCAAAGCTAAAGAATATTTCGAGAAAGCACTTGCGATCAAAAGGAAAATTGGTGACAGAGCTGGAGTAGCAGGAAGTTTAAGAGAGCTGGGAAATGTTTATCTAGGTCTTAGAAAATATAGACAGAGTAAAGAACATCTGAAGAGAGCACTCGCGATCACAATTAACATTGGTGACAGAGCCTTAGAAGCATCACTTTACACAAGCCTTGGAGATCTAGATCAATCTCTTGGGGATAATTTCAAGGCTAAAATGTTCTATGAAAAGGCACTTGCAGTCGCAGTTGAAATTGGTGACAAAGTTCTTGAAGCGGGCAGCTACTTACGACTAGGAGTGGCGCTTTACTCGCTCGATGATTACGTCTCAGCCGAAGAATACCTTGAGAAGGCACTTTCAATAAGTAAAGATGTGGGTGAGGGTGAGTTTGTATGTTACTGTTATCTTACACTGACGAAGCTATCGCAAGAAAAGTACCAGGAAACTTATTGCTGCCTCTTACGAAGTATTGAAAAATGCGAAGAAATGCGAGGTTTTAATACGGACAACGATGAAATCAACATATCTTTCGCGGACAAGCATGATTTCCCCTACAAGTCCCTCAGTGCATTGTTTTCTGCAGCAAGAACTCCTATCTATGCTCTGTATGTTGCAGAGCTGGGACGGGCTAGAGCCCTAGCAGACCTGATGGCAACTCAGTACTCCGCTGAAACACACATATCAGCTGACCCGCAATCATGGATTGGCATTGAAAATGTCATGACGAAACAAGCCAACTGCACTTGTCTGTACATTTCTTATCATGCTCAAGCAGTATTTTTGTGGATTCTGAAGACAAGCGGAGTCATTTCTTTCCGGGAAATGAAAGTGGATAAAAATACTCTTTACAAGACACTAGCACAGCCAGCTAAAGATTTGAATGAATTTTTTGCTATCATGGCTAAAAGTTTTCGCAGCTTTGGTATTTTACCGGAAGAGGTTTGCGAAGATCGATCTTTAAATGACATCGAGCCGGCTGAAACTGATTCTTCTCAGGAGGAGAGCCACGCAGCTTTGCGACAGGGAGAGGATGAAGAAAACGCCGAACCGAGTTTAACTTTGTTTCACAAAATACTCATCAATCCTGTGTCCGACTTACTTGACGAGCCTGAAATCATCATTGTTCCCGATCGCAACTTGTTTCGTGTTCCATTTGCAGCTTTACTCGATAAAAATGGAAAGTATTTATCGGAGACTTTCAGGATTCGCATCGTTCCTTCACTGACCACTCTCAAGCTCATTCAGGACAGTCCGGCAGACTATCACAGACAGACTGGTGCTCTGATAGTGGGTGATCCTGATGTTGGTCATGTGATTTTCAAGGGACGTCTCTACGAAAATTTTTATCCATTGTCTGGTGCAAGAGAGGAAGCAGAAATGATTGGGCGACTGCTGGGCGTTCAGCCTTTGTTAGGGCAGCACGCAACGAAGCAGGCGGTACTTCAAAGGATAGCTTCTGTGAGTCTGATACATTTTGCTGCACATGGTGATGCTGAAAGAGGAGAAATTGCCCTTGCCCCTCCAGGCTCCACTGCTGAGATTCCACAAGAAGACGACTACCTTTTGAAAATGTCTGACATTTCAAAAGTTCAACTGCGAGCTAAACTGGTAGTACTGAGTTGCTGTCACAGTGGCCGTGGACAAATTAGGGCGGAGGGAGCTGTTGGAATCGCTCGTGCGTTCTTAGGATCTGGTGCACGCTCAGTATTGGTGGCACTTTGGGCCTTAGAAGACATCGCAACAAAGCAGTTCATGAGTTGTTTCTACGAGCACCTTGTTCGCGGGGAAAGCGCCAGTGAATCTCTTCACGAGGCCATGAAGTGGATGAGAGATAACGGCTTTACCAAGGTTTCCGAGTGGGCACCGTTTATGCTCATTGGTGATAACGTGACATTTGACTTCGCAAAAGAAAAGTAAGTTTAACATAGCGAAGAAAACATTTCATGATTTTGATTAGTTAGTTTTCTGTGTGAGTTCTTAAATCCAAGTTAAAAGATAAAAGTATATCTTTCATTTCATTACAACTTATGAAGTCTGGTTCAAAATGTTACCGTGTCGTTTCAACTGAATTCCTGCAGTTGTTGAGATATTTGCTAAACCAAAACACTTGTTGGTGATGATCAGATCACGTATTTTTGTGATCTGTCTACAAAATTAAAGTGGTTTCTTTGAGAAGCTTTCTATCGATTTAAAAACAATTTTCAATAAGCAAAAGTAGTGTTTTCAGTTCATTTCAAGTTTTGGACAGCGCTGGAAGTAAAAATATGAAGTAGAGTGTCGGGTCGACTTCATTATCAGCTGGGATGGCTGCTTGAAACCAACACCGCTTTTACTTTTTGAAAAGACTTAATGGGAAATTCTAATACACAGATACAGAGTTGAACCTTTTCGATCAATTTTCCTTAACTTCAGTTTTGTCCTTTTTGTTGTTGTAGGAAGAAGAGGCCTTTATCAGCGGAGGACTCCATGCAGACAAAACCAAGCAATGATCATGGGTGAAGGAATTCCTGCGATTACGGTGTAAAGTAACAAAAACAGCGTTGATTTTCATTTACGTTTATTATCTGTTAATTAAAAGCATAACATTTCTATTTCTCTCAAGCAGCTAAGTAACAGTTTTTATTTCAAATTGATTTTAAAGGTTTTTTCCACGATAATATTTAAAAAGATCTCGTAAGAATCGAACGGGTGAAATACGCGAAGTTTTAAGATAAAATGGGAAAGTGAGTTGGTTGGTGTGTGTGTGTGTGTGGGGGGGGGGGGGGGGGGAGTGGAAGGGAGTGGAAGGGGAGGGTACAGTTCCAAAACTAGGTCTAACCGGATCAAAACTGGGTAAGCGATAGGAATAACAGGTCCCGTGGGAACCGAAAAGTCTATTATCCAGGCCCCAGTTGTTCAAAGAGTGGATAACGCTATCCACCGGATAAATCACTATCCGGCGGATAAGTGTTGGGAAAACAAATTAGACTATCCACTGAATAGTGATTTATCCGGTGGATAGCGTTATCCTCCCTTTGAGCAACTGGGGCCAGGTCGATTTCTCATTGGTTAGGATCGGTGTCTATCGCTTCTTTTAAAGGAAAACGCTTCTTTTGGTGGGGTTGGGTGGGGGGGGGGGGGTGGGGGAGACAGAGAGGGGGCTTTACTATCGGGCTGCTTACATGTAAAGTAATGTCTTTACAGCGTTGAACAACTTTTTCGAAAACCGTTATACACTAAAAAGAAAAATTACAACACATATATAAATGCTAATTTGAATAGAAAAAACAATAGTTAGATAACAAAAGGGAAAAAACGCCTTAACCAAAGATAAACTGAATTAACAATTCCTGTGAAATACATTACAATTTAAATAACAATCGTCAAATACTTTCGGAATAACAACATAAAGTGTACCGGATCTGGGCGCAGATTCATGTACTATAATCGTGTCAAATGTGAAAACAAGCCCAATGATAAATGTCTGAAGAAGTGGAAGAGAGAGAAAACACAATCTCGAGATACAGACGGGTACCAGTCCATATTTTAATATGTTTCTTTGTGCGAGAGAAGATTGGTTACGAAGTGGGCGGAGGCACGCCGGGAATCACGGGAAGACGCAAAGGATTCTGTCCCTTGGTGTCTTCCCGTGACTTCTCGCGCGCCTTCATCCACTCTAGTTTTCAGTTCTCTCTCGCACCAAAAACATGCAAATAGTGACTGGGCACAAGTCTGCTTTTCGAGTTGCGAGAAATGTTTATTGTAATCTTTATGATTAAGAAAAGACATAACTGGACACATAAAGTCGAACATGATAAACTTATTAATCATACAGTTATTGTAGGAAAAAAACTATTTCATTGTTGTCGATGTAAGATTGTTAAGCGGCGCTTGACCTCAGGAGGGAACTCCAATATGAAATGACCGGGTATGCTGATCGTTTCGGTTAGCTGTGCGAATTACCGACTTTGGTCTCCCTTGGAGGTTTTGATCAGGGTTGCATGTGAAGAAATAAAAAATGACGTTGTCACACTGTGCTTGGAGTCTTGACCAATCAGATGTGAAAATGATGGGTACTTACCATTTAGCCAAAAAAACCTGGAAAGTTCGGTTGTAAGTCAAATGGGACAGTAATTTCCCGGAAAATCCATTCGGAAATCGTGGACTCACCTCCAGAGGTACTCATCTTTTTCCGTTCGGAACGGAACATCGGAAATTTACATTTACACGGTTTCCCAGTGCCAGTCTCTCATCAACGGAAAACAATAACCGAAAACCGAACCAGATATGTCCAGGATTGAACGCTAATGAGATGCACGTTCTTTATGATAGACATCACAAAGTGTCCTCTTCAATAAAAGTTCACCAAAACACACCTAATTCTTTCAAATATGAAGTAATATGGAAATGTGAAACAACGCAGTCAAACATGAAGTACTTATTAAACAATACTTTCGTTCAATCCTAGACATAAGTGAACCGAACTGCATATGATAAGCAGCATCCCTTTCGGTTGCTTTACTGATTTTGTGAAAACTCTTACCATTTTTCAATGGTCATTCAAACCGCTTCCTATCGACAAATTGTAAGCACCCGATATCTTTCAGGAATCAAGAAAGCTTGAGCCACGTCCAGATTGATCTCCTTTAGAGGTTTAATTCAGATTTTTCCGCGAGCATTCCCGTCCCTTTCATATGGTAGCTCCCCCTCCACGAAGCTTGCCGCTACTAAAACCTAAACTTAGAGCTACATGTATATACAAAATAGAACTAATTAGAGTCAGGAAAAGCAAACTAGATGCTATACATTACAAAAAGTCGCAACCGTTATTGGTTTATTTAGCATAGTATTGTTGCACCTACTTTAAAGAGTGTAAAATTTAGATTTTTAATTCATCAAAATTAAACATAGGCGAATATCGATATTAAATCAAACTGTATTTTCTATCTGTAAGCTAAGGTTTTTGCTGTCAATAATTTGTTCTGAATTTTCATAGCATATAGATACAGTGGTAATTAAAAAGTGTAATGAAGAGCCAATTAAAATGTGAAAGAGAAAAGTTGTTGTAGCGCTGATACTTAATATTATTTCTTTTCTTTTTTATTGCATCACCGTCACAAGTTTCATACATCAGTTACATACCGTAGAATTCCTAAATTACCGATTCCCGTTAAATTTCGGATTTAGCTGACCAAAGTCTAGTGACCAATGTCTGAATTTATAACAAAGCCTGGTCTGCTGTTTTTTCCAGCAAAGGCACAGGTATTATCAATCAATCAATCAATCAATCAATCAATCAATCAATCAATCAATCAATCAATCAATCAATCAATCAATCAATCAATCAATCAATCGATCGATCGATCGATCGATCGATCGATCAATCAGTCAGTCAATCAATCAATCAATCAATCAATCAATCAAAAGCAAACTGTCACTTGTTAGCATGCACTCCAACGTTTAACTTCGTTTTCCTGCGTTTAAGGTAGTACCCGCAAAAACGACAAAAAGTGACTTTCCGAGAACAAACAATTTGGAGCTCAGAACCCTACGTGCTATCTCTATTTTCTAGCTGTGGGGCTATTTTTTGTTATTTCAAAATGCGCGCCATAAAATTCTTTTGGTTTCATTTAACTTCGTTTGCCCATGTTTAGCTTCGTTTTCCTACGTTTAACTCTGTTTGCCTACGTTTAACTTCGTTTGCCAACGTTTAACTTCGTTTTCTTACGTTTAACTTTGTTTGCGTTTGTCTAACTTCGTTTGCGAAAGTTTAACCTCTTTTCTATAAGTTTAACTTCGTTTGCCTTTGTTTAACTTCGTTTGCCTACGTTTAACTTCATTTCTCTACGTCAAACCCTACGTTGAACCCCTGTTTGGCTGCGTTTAATTTCGTTTGCCTACGATTAACACCGTCTGCCGCCGTTTACCCTGTTTGTCTAAAGTCAACCCCCTTGCCTATAAGCTTACCACCGATTACCTTCGTTTAAATGAACCTGTCTGCCCACGTTTAACTTCGTTTGACTACGTTTACCCATTTTTGCCTACGTTGGCCAAGTTTACAATTTTCGAACTCATAAGCGAAAGTCGTCTCCGGTTCCCGATATCCCAAATAAAACGATTAAACGATCTACAAATAAAACACAACAGCCGATTCAATGCAAAATCCAAATAGAATATCCATACAAACCCTTATATCCAATACAAACCCTTATATCCATACAAACCCTTATATCCAATACAAGCCCTTATATCCATTCAAACCCTTATATCCATACAACCCTTATATCCATACTAACCCTTATATCCATACAAACCCTTATATCCATACAAACCCTTATATCCATACATATCCATACAAACCCTTATATCCATACAAACCCTTATATCCATACAAACCCTTATATCCAATACAAACCCTTATATCCATACAAACCCTTATATCCAATACAAGCCCTTATATCCATTCAAACCGTTATATCCATACAACCCTTATATCCATACTAACCCTTATATCCATACAAACCCTTATATCCATACAAACCCTTATATCCATACATATCCATACAAACCCTTATATCCATACAAACCCTTATATCCGTACAATCCCTTATATCCATACTAACCCCTATATCCATACAAACCCTTATATCCATACAAACCCTTACATCCATACAAACCCTTATATCCATACAAACCCTTATATCCATACAGCCCCTTATATACATACAAACCCTTAAATCCACACATATCCATACGAACCCTTATATCCATACTAACCCTTTTATCCATACTAACCCTTATATCAATACAAACCCTTATCTCCATACAAACACTTATATCCATACATTCCCTTATATCCATACAAACCCTTATATCCATACAATCCCTTATATACATACAAACCCTTAAATCCATACAAACCCTTATATCCATACTAACCCTTATATCCATACAAACCCTTATATCCATACAAACCCTTATATCCATACAAACCCTTAAATCCATACATATCCATACGAACCCTTATATCCATACTAACCCTTTTATCCATACAAACCCTTATATCAATACAAACCCTTATATCCAACAAACCCTTATATCCATACTAACCCTTATATCCATACGAACCCTTATATCCATACTAACCCTTTTATCCATACAAACCCTTATATCAATACAAACCCTTATATCCAACAAACCCTTATATCCATACTAACCCTTATATCCATACAAACCCTTATATCCATACAAACCCTTATATCCATACATATCCATACAAACCCTTATATCCATACAAACCCTTATATCCGTACAATCCCTTATATCCATACTAACCCCTATATCCATACAAACCCTTATATCCATACAAACCCTTACATCCATACAAACCCTTATATCCATACAAACCCTTATATCCATACAGTCCCTTATATACATACAAACCCTTAAATCCACACATATCCATACGAACCCTTATATCCATACTAACCCTTTTATCCATACTAACCCTTATATCAATACAAACCCTTATCTCCATACAAACACTTATATCCATACATTCCCTTATATCCATACAAACCCTTATATCCATACAATCCCTTATATACATACAAACCCTTAAATCCATACATATCCATACGAACCCTTATATCCATACTAACCCTTATATTCATACTAACCCTTATATCCATACTAAGTAAACCCTTATATCCATACTAACCCTCATATCCATACAAGCCCTTATATACATACAAACCCTTATATCCATACAAACCCTTATATCTGTATCCATAGAAAGGGCAGTCAAGGCTTTTCTGAGTTTTTAAACAACGACTTATATCCATAAAATTCTTATATCCATACGAACAGACGTTGTTTCGCTCAATGGATACAAAACGAAGGAAATTATAAACTGAAATCACTGAAGTTCCTAGTCTCATGTTTAACTCTTTCTTAGTTAAAGTTTACAAGTAAGCGCTCGTTTCATGGTCTTCATGTGTAGCTCGCTTGTTTCGACTGATGAATTAAGAGCAAGGTATTTAATTTAATGTGTAGTGCGCTTGCTTCGACTCGGGGTTAAAAGAACGAGGTTTTATTCGACAGTGCGGGCCGCGGTAGCATTCTGTGTCCAGGTAGTCAAACGTCTGCTAGGATAGCAATCATTCCTCAAGTTATGAGCGTATATGAAGTTTCCCGGTGAAGTTTGTTCATTTTTACACTTGTTTGGAGCGAATCCCTTTTTGATGGAGCGGTATCCGGACGTTATGACTCGCAAGTTTTGTACATGCCTTCAGTGCATTCCCCACTCGTCTACCCGGCTTGTCTCGCTGCCTCACATATTGTATACACTCTTTAAAAAATGCGTGTCACAGCAAGAGTTGAATTATTTCTCAAGATTAGAGGCAAATATCATTTGGGGACTAATCAACTTCAGTTTGGAGGCTAATCGACTTGAGTGTGGGGGCTAATCGACTTCGGACTCGAGGCTATCGGACTGGGGGCTAATTGACTTGGGGGCTAAACGAACTACAGTGGAACTACAGTTTGATGGATCGGACTTGGAGCCATTATGTTCACGGATTTGCGGACCTATAATTTCCTTAAGTAAAAAAGTAAAACTGCAAGGGACCGCAAACGATAATGCTGCTATTCGTAGGAATTCTAACTGATCATCAATAAAATGAAATAACAATAAACTGCAAGCAAGGCTGATCATACTACGTGAAAAGTAGACTTTGCGAGACAACACCACGACTAGAACCGATACAGCAGGATTGCAACCGCAGGCAGCTGTTTCGTCCTTATTGGAACTCTCCAGTGCGGTGTAGCGAATCTAAATGACGCCAGCTCGGAGAGCTAACGCAAATAAATTGCCCAATAACCCATACACTGTATCAAGTTCCGTACTTTGAACTTACTTGTCCCCGAATCACGCGCTGCCACATCATGTGTTTCGGGGGACAAGAAACTCAAAGTGTCATGGTGAGTCTCGCAAAGCAAAATAACTTAAATGTGGTAGGCACAGCCATTCCGAACATTTAAGCGCATGGACAAAACCATGCTAAATAAACGCATAGCATATCGGATCTGAAAAGATCTACGGTCCAAAAATACGTTAAGACTAACAAAACTGCAAAGAACCGCACTTTGCGAGACAACACCACGACTAGAACCGATACAGCAGGATTGCAGAATCGATCCAAAACATCCGACACAGCGCAAGTTATTTATTAAGCTTTTATTTCACATTTTTATCGAGCAAACACTTTTTCTGCGAGAAATACCAGAAATACGATACTTCCTTGTCAATGGTATTTCCTTATAAAAAGTTGAGCCTTCAACCCGTTAGATGAATTTACCTGCGGTTTTCTATAGTGACGCATGCTCACGTGGGCTTTCAAGTTTATTCTTGCAGAAAATTATATTTGCAGAGATGTTTTTTAAACTCTAGAGCCTCGTTTTGTACAATTCTTCCCTCGTTTTTTTCGTCAGTGTGTTTTAATTTTCTTTTACAATGCGTCCAGTTATTTTAATAAGTGTATTTCTCGTTGTATCCTGTTGCTGTGGGGTATTGAGCGTGAAGTTTATCCGCCAACAACCTTCAAATGATTTGCTGAAGTTGACCTCGACAAGGAAAACGGAAATTTCTAAACGTCGATTTCGTCGAGATGCTAAGGACGATGACCCAGATGTTTTCAACGTAAACAAAGAAGAAGGGCGCTGTAACAATCCCACCGAGGAAGATGGACAGGAAATAACAAAATTGGATGTAAGTCTTAACTTCCACTAGTTTGTGATATCCTTTGTTTACCTGCAGCGTTTACATCCCATTTAGCAAATATTGGAGGTTCTGTTTTTTTCCGCTTTCGTGAGTAATATTTACTGTACGTTTTGTTTTCGTTTAGTGGACGTTTAAAAATGAAACGAAACTCAGCATCGCAATGAGCTGGATTGGCAAAAGAACTACTGGAGAAGCCTCGGTGAGTTGTATTTCATTAAAGTCATGTGATTTAAGCTTCAGTTTAGGAGACTTCATTCTTCAAGACTTGATTTCAATACACAGATACACTAACCGAGTTTTTTTAATTTGATGCTGTTTTTAAAAGCATCACTGCATCTTTTTTTTTATTCCATTGCCTTTTCAAGCCGTTTTGTTGATATTTGCTTTTGGCAGTGTTAAACATCACGAACGTCTTTTTATCAAGTTTTCTTATAAATAATTAATTTATTGCCATGGATTCCAAAATTCCGTATAAGAATTTAAATTTGTTTACTGGCTTTTCTCCCGAAAGTTTTTATTTTTTTTCTTATTCGTTTTATATAGAAATGGTGTTTAAAATAAAACTTTCATAAAATTTATATAAATTAGATTGTTATGAAAAATTATGTTATAAGAAATTTTATTAAATTTATTATCATTTTACAAATTAAGACCATTCATTACATAAAGTTTAATTATACGACCCCATCAATAATTCTATTCAGTGAAATAGTTTTAAAAACACAATAAGAACTAACAAATGAAAATTTAAAATGAAATAATATCCACTGAAACTTAAACTGTGTTAAAATGATCATCACAGGAAGGAAAAGGATTGTTTGTTATCTCAGCTGTCGATGTTGTTGTATCACCGTCATTGAATAATTTTGGATCATCTAGCTTGCATGGTCAAACAGGCCTGATTATTTTGTAGAATTTGTTATCTTAGTTTAACTTGATGGCAATATAAATGGTGCCTTGAAGACTCCAAAACATCAGTTTATATCGCTAGTTTTTACCTGTTTATGTATAACAAAATCATTGTTGATCATCCAATTGGAAGGCGCAAAAAGCCCGGTGTATCCAATCGATGAAATCGATAATCGATGACAATCGATATCAATCGATACCAATCGATATCAATTAATCGATTGATATTGATAATCGATGACCAATCGATGGCGAAGTTTCGTGTGGTTATCAATTGGTATTGATTTTCAATAACAATCGATAGATTAATTGATATCGATTGGTATCGATTGGTTGCAGATTTTGTCACGTTTTAAATTCTGAAAGCTGACGGAATCGGCAAATAATTATCACATCTTTGTACGCACTAATTGCAAACACATTTCATTTGAATGCTTTCAACGTTAACAGAAGAACAAAACTCTCAGAAACAGAAACGGAGATAACAATGAATGTGTTTTATATAATTCGGGATATTTCATATTCGTTTGCCCGGATTGTTTGTTACAGTTTTAATAAAAAACGTTTCACTTGCACTGAAATATTTGCATGTACAAGTGGCAAAAGAGAATCCACAAGCTCGGATTGTAGGTGGCCGAGCTGTCCACGATGGTTAACTACTTTAAACACGTTTCCGCGTTCTCCCCTCTTCTTGTTTGCGGTAAACACTTCGCCGACATTCACCTCGAAACGGCAAAGGGTGATTCCACGTTGCGGACATTACATTCAGACACAAAAATTTGAATTTGTAGCTTTTGACAAACCTTTACACAGCTTACTGAGGTGCTCAAACTTATGTGTTGAATTACTTAAGTTACTCCTAACATTTTCTCAAAAAGAAAACTTAATTTGCTCTAAATGCCTTTGAACAATAAACTTAAGAAGGTGTGTTGCAGACATTACAGAAAAAAACAACCAAATGATTGAGTGATTTCCCTCAAATTAAATTTCCTGTGAATTTAAAAAACTTGACAAGAAAAAAATTGTAGTTTCAAACATTGGTATAGTGAAATTTTCCAACTGTCTTGAAAAAACTCTTAGTCATCTACTATATTTGATTATATAAACAAAAACTTGTGTTGTGGACATTACAAAGAATCTGTTGCGGACATTACATTTTTGGGAACTCATTTCAAATCGTATTTGTTTTAGTCTGTTGGTGATGCTGGGTACTTGTATATGTTTTAAAGTGTGTTGTTAGGGAAATAAAGCTCCAAATAACTTTTTTTTTGTCATTTTCTATACCCATAATTTCCTGGAGGTGGCATTACATAATAATTTGAGTACCTCATTTCATGTATATTTAATATTATTTTTAAACACCTTTAAATTAAGTTTATTTTAAACTGGAATGGGAGAGTCTGACAAGAAATGTGACTCGGGACATTCCTTTCAGTTTCGAAGATTGTATTATCTACTGACAGATCTAGAGAAATAAAAATGTGAAACCTCAATGATCAAAGTGTGCCTGCTTGAGCAGGACTGATTGAGCAGAGGTGGCCAGACCAACAGAATTTTGTGTTATATTACATACAGGTGTATGTGGATTAACACTTAAAACAAATGTGCAGTTGTTTGTAATGCACCTGTTTTGATGCATATGGTTGAACAACTTTGAATTGATAATTAGTACCATTAGCTTGATCATATTGTTCTGTTAAGTTGAAAGTGTAAGAATGGCACAAATTTATTCAATCTGCATATTATTACTTTTTGTAATACTTTTAACATAATGTTTTCCTTGATTCTTGAATTTAGCTTTGTTTTAATAATTTCTTTTGCTTACTGAAGATAGCACTGCCTGAAATGAATTATATTCTCTTCAAAGCTTAATTTGTCATAAAAGTAAGATGCTGAACATGTAATGTCCGCAACATAATGTATGCAACACAATAACCCATGTAATTTCTGGACACAGTAAACCTGCCTGGCTAACTTTCTTGGACTAAAACAATGTTTGTATCAATCTAAAAGAGCAGCATAAATAAATCTTAAAAATGGTGTAACAATTTTCTGTGAATGAAAAGAAAATGCCTCAATGTTGCGGACATTACATAATGTCTGCCTTTTCATCATGTTTTCCTTGATTCTTGAATTTAGCTTTGTTTTATTAATAATTTATTTTGCTTACTGAACATAGCACTGTCAAAATAAGTTATATTCCGTTCAGAACTTTGTTATTTGTCATAAAAGTAAGATATAGAACATGTAATGTCTGCAACGTAATGTCCGCAACAAAATAACCAACATAATTTCTGGAGACAGAAAGCCTGCCTGGCTAACTTTCTTGTAATAAAACAATGTTTGTATCAAACTAACAGAGCAGCATAAATAAATCTTGAAAATGTTGTGACAATTTTCTGTGAATGAAAAGAAAATGTCTCAACGTTGCAGACATTACGTAATGTCCGCAACACAAATTTAATTGCTTTTTTCCCAGAAACAAACAACTGATTGGTTAAATTTTCAAAGCTTTATGATTGCTTAAGATCAAGGCTTTGCACTCATACTCCAATGATTATTTAAATCTTTTTAGTGTTTTTGATATACTGTCTTAAGTTCTCTTCCAAACTTTTCCAAACAGTAAGGATTTAAATAGCCCCGAATTCCATAGCCTCCTGGCGAGCGAGTGTGGTCAAGATAAGCAGAATCATGGTAATTTCAAACAGCACAGAGTATTAGCTTTCTGCTAGTACAACTTTAAACCAGATAAAATCAATTTGAATTTTTTCACTTTTGCAATGTCTCATGTGGAATCACCCCAAAGATGATAGCCTTTGACGACGCATTTTATATTCAGCAGAGCCTCTTCCCGGACTTCTTGCTTGACATAATGAAACGGAAAGGCAATGACGGGCAAGTGTGTAATTCGAGTACACGTGCATGTGCAGCAGTGTTTGTTCTTTGTGTTGAGAAGACTGGGTCGGAATTTTTTACCAATTTCGTTACCAGGGCTTCCTAAAAATGGCGGATGATCGGACAGGTAGCGTGCGTGGCGTCTGTTCGAGTTAAATGTGCCAATCGATACCAATCGATGAACGGTTTTTGTGTGGTTATCGATTGATCATCGATTGACCGATACCAATCGATACCAATTAACTAATTTTATCGATTGATATCGATTGATCGATTGGTTTTCCGATCATCGGTTTTCATCGATTGGATACACCAGGAAAAAGATACTCTGAGTAGAAAAGGGGTAACTTGCTTAATCCTCGTCATTCCCAGTGAGACATAAGGCAGCAATAATCTCTTTCCGTTTATACTGTAGCTCCGTTTTGTGCAGCATGTTGTACCTTGCCCCATGCGAGTTTTACCTCACTGAGCTCAGCCATGGGGTGGTATATGATAAATCCGAGACTCTGTGAGATGACGCAAGACTAATATCAGTTTGTGAGCACAAGACTTTCTTAGCCTTTTAAAAGAAATTAAAACCCTGAGATGGGGTAGCAAAAATTAAAACAATGAGCACACTGTTAAATGCAATTGAAGGGCCATTCCCCAACCCTTAATAAGAGTTCTGATGTGTTCTGATGGATGTGCAGGTGAAACTCATTTTCATATGAATAGTTTTGCACGAAGACACGTTTTGACACAGAGGCAACAGGTAATTCGGAAATGGCCTATTGCTTTTTGAGCCTGAAAAAAAAATTCAAGTTCCATATCACGTTTCTTTCGCAGTTCGCGTTCATGTATTCACTAGTTAGGTCATCTATTCCATATGTGGGACAACTGACCTACCCTCAATGTATCAAGGCTTCATACATGTAGTTCAGTTTTTTTTTTAGTTGGGAAAATAATCGCCAGTTGAATAAGACTGATTTTTCTGAAGAAATGCATCATGAAAATGCTGAAAATAGCGTTTTAGAAACCCCTTGGTAGCTTGCACATCCAAGACCCACACCCCTCAGACCTCCCTAGTGGCTCACACAACCAAGACCCACATCCCTCAGACCTCCCTAGTGGCTCACACAACCAAGAACAACACCCCTCAGACCTCCCTAGTGGCTCACACAAAAAAAGACCCACATCCCTCAGACCACCCTAGTGGCTCACACAACCAAGAACAACACCCCTCAGACCTCCCTAGTGGCTCACACAAAAAAAGACCCACATCCCTCAGACCACCCTAGTGGCTCACACAACCAAGAACAACACCCCTCAGACCTCCCTAGTGGCTCACACAAAAAAAGACCCACATCCCTCAGACCACCCTAGTGGCTCACACAACCAAGAACAACACCCCTCAGACCTCCCTAGTGGCTCACACAAAAAAAGACCCACATCCCTCAGACCACCCTAGTGGCTCACACAACCAAGAACAACACCCCTCAGACCTCCCTAGTGGCTCACACAAAAAAAGACCCACATCCCTCAGACCACCCTAGTGGCTCACACAACCAAGAACAACACCCCTCAGACCTCCCTAGTGGCTCACACAAAAAAAGACCCACATCCCTCAGACCACCCTAGTGGCTCACACAACCAAGAACAACACCCCTCAGACCACCCTAGTGGCTCACACAAAAAAAGACCCACACCCCTCAGACCACCCTAGTGGCTCACACAACCAAGAACAACACCCCTCAGACCTCCCTAGTGGCTCACACAACCAAGAACAACATCCCTCAGACCACCCTAGTGGCTCACACAACCAAGAACAACATCCCTCAGACCTCCCTAGTGGCTCACACAAAAAAAGACCCACACCCCTCAGACCACCCTAGTGGCTCACACAACCAAGAACAACACCCCTCAGACCTCCCTAGTGGCTCACACAAAAAAAGACCCACATCCCTCAGACCACCCTAGTGGCTCACACAAAAAAAGACCCACACCCCTCAGACCACCCTAGTGGCTCACACAACCAAGAACAACATCCCTCAGACCTCCCTAGTGGCTCACACAAAAAAAGACCCACATCCCTCAGACCACCCTAGTGGCTCACACAACCAAGAACAACACCCCTCAGACCTCCCTAGTGGCTCACACAAAAAAAGACCCACACCCCTCAGACCACCCTAGTGGCTCACACAACCAAGAACAACACCCCTCAGACCTCCCTAGTGGCTCACACAAAAAAAGACCCACATCCCTCAGACCACCCTAGTGGCTCACACAACCAAGAACAACACCCATCAGACCTCCCTAGTGGCTCACACAAAAAAAGACCCACATCCCTCAGACCTCCCTAGTGGCTCACACAACCAAGAACAACACCCCTCAGACCACCCTAGTGGCTCACACAACCAAGAACAACATCCCTCAGACCACCCTAGTGGCTCACACAACCAAGAACAACATCCCTCAGACCACCCTAGTGGCTCACACAACCAAGAACAACACCCCTCAGACCTCCCTAGTGGCTCACACAACCAAGAACAACATCCCTCAGACCTCCCTAGTTGCTCACACAACCAAGAACAACATCCCTCAGACCACCCTAGTGGCTCACACAACCAAGAACAACACCCCTCAGACCACCCTAGTGGCTCACACAACCAAGAACAACACCCCTCAGACCTCCCTAGTGGCTCACACAACCAAGAACAACATCCCTCAGACCACCCTAGTGGCTCACACAACCAAGAACAACACCCCTCAGACCTCCCTAGTGGCTCACACAACCAAGAACAACACCCCTCAGACCTCCCTAGTGGCTCACACAACCAAGAACAACATCCCTCAGACCACCCTAGTGGCTCACACAACCAAGAACAACATCCCTCAGACCACCCTAGTGGCTCACACAACCAAGAACAACACCCCTCAGACCTCCCTAGTGGCTCACACAACCAAGAACAACATCCCTCAGACCTCCCTAGTGGCTCACACAACCAAGAACAACATCCCTCAGACCACCCTAGTGGCTCACACAACCAAGAACAACACCCCTCAGACCACCCTAGTGGCTCACACAACCAAGAACAACACCCCTCAGACCTCCCTAGTGGCTCACACAACCAAGAACAACATCCCTCAGACCACCCTAGTGGCTCACACAACCAAGAACAACACCCCTCAGACCTCCCTAGTGGCTCACACAACCAAGAACAACACCCCTCAGACCTCCCTAGTGGCTCACACAACCAAGAACAACATCCCTCAGACCACCCTAGTGGCTCACACAACCAAGAACAACACCCCTCAGACCTCCCTAGTGGCTCACACAACCAAGAACAACATCCCTCAGACCACCCTAGTGGCTCACACAAAAAAAGACCCACATCCCTCAGACCTCCCTAGTGGCTCACACAACCAAGAACAACATCCCTCAGACCACCCTAGTGGCTCACACAACCAAGAACAACACCCCTCAGACCTCCCTAGTGGCTCACACAACCAAGAACAACATCCCTCAGACCTCTCTAGTGGCTCACACAACCAAGAACAACACCCCTCAGACCTCCCTAGTGGCTCACACAACCAAGAACAACATCCCTCAGACCACCCTAGTGGCTCACACAACCAAGAACAACACCCCTCAGACCTCCCTAGTGGCTCACACAACCAAGACCCACATCCCTCAGACCACCCTAGTGGCTCACACAACCAAGAACAACATCCCTCAGACCACCCTAGTGGCTCACACAACCAAGAACAACATCCCTCAGACCACCCTAGTGGCTCACACAACCAAGAACAACACCCCTCAGACCACCCTAGTGGCTCACACAACCAAGAACAACACCCCTCAGACCTCCCTAGTGGCTCACACAACCAAGAACAACACCCCTCAGACCTCCCTAGTGGCTCACACAACCAAGACCCACATCCCTCAGACCACCCTAGTGGCTCACACAACCAAGAACAACATCCCTCAGACCACCCTAGTGGCTCACACAACCAAGAACAACATCCCTCAGACCACCCTAGTGGCTCACACAACCAAGAACAACACCCCTCAGACCACCCTAGTGGCTCACACAACCAAGAACAACACCCCTCAGACCACCCTAGTGGCTCACACAACCAAGAACAACATCCCTCAGACCACCCTAGTGGCTCACACAACCAAGAACAACACCCCTCAGACCTCCCTAGTGGCTCACACAACCAAGAACAACATCCCTCAGACCTCCCTAGTGGCTCACACAACCAAGAACAACATCCCTCAGACCACCCTAGTGGCTCACACAACCAAGAACAACACCCCTCAGACCTCCCTAGTGGCTCACACAAAAAAAGACCCACATCCCTCAGACCACCCTAGTGGCTCACACAACCAAGAACAACACCCCTCAGACCTCCCTAGTGGCTCACACAACCAAGAACAACATCCCTCAGACCTCCCTAGTGGCTCACACAACCAAGAACAACATCCCTCAGACCACCCTAGTGGCTCACACAACCAAGAACAACATCCCTCAGACCTCCCTAGTGGCTCACACAACCAAGAACAACATCCCTCAGACCACCCTAGTGGCTCACACAACCAAGAACAACATCCCTCAGACCACCCTAGTGGCTCACACAACCAAGAACAACACCCCTCAGACCTCCCTAGTGGCTCACACAACCAAGACCCACATCCCTCAGACCACCCTAGTGGCTCACACAACCAAGACCCACATCCCTCAGACCACCCTAGTGGCTCACACAACCAAGACCCACATCCCTCAGACCACCCTAGTGGCTCACACAACCAAGAACAACACCCCTCAGACCTCCCTAGTGGCTCACACAACCAAGACTCACATCCCTCAGACCACCCTAGTGGCTCACACAACCAAGACCCACATCCCTCAGACCACCCTAGTGGCTCACACAACCAAGAACAACATCCCTCAGACCACCCTAGTGGCTCACACAACCAAGAACAACACCCCTCAGACCTCCCTAGTGGCTCACACAAAAAAAGACCCACATCCCTCAGACCACCCTAGTGGCTCACACAACCAAGACCCACATCCCTCAGACCACCCTAGTGGCTCACACAACCAAGAACAACATCCCTCAGACCACCCTAGTGGCTCACACAACCAAGAACAACACCCCTCAGACTTCCCTAGTGGCTCACACAAAAAAAGACCCACACCCCTCAGACCACCCTAGTGGCTCACACAACCAAGAACACCCCCCCTCAGACCTCCCTAGTGGCTCACACAAAAAAAGACCCACATCCCTCAGACCACCCTAGTGGCTCACACAACCAAGAACAACACCCCTCAGACCTCCCTAGTGGCTCACACAACCAAGACCCACATCCCTCAGACCTCCCTAGTGGCTCACACAACCAAGAACAACACCCCTCAGACCTCCCTAGTGGCTCACACAACCAAGACCCACATCCCTCAGACCTCCCTAGTGGCTCACACAACCAAGACCCACATCCCTCAGACCACCCTAGTGGCTCACACAACCAAGAACAACACCCCTCAGACCACCCTAGTGGCTCACACAACCAAGACCCACATCCCTCAGACCACCCTAGTGGCTCACACAACCAAGAACAACACCCCTCAGACCTCCCTAGTGGCTCACACAAAAAAAGACCCACATCCCTCAGACCACCCTAGTGGCTCACACAACCAAGAACAACACCCCTCAGACCTCCCTAGTGGCTCACACAAAAAAAGACCCACACCCCTCAGACCTCCCTAGTGGCTCACACAACCAAGAACAACACCCCTCAGACCTCCCTAGTGGCTCACACAAAAAAAGACCCACATCCCTCAGACCTCCCTAGTGGCTCACACAACCAAGAACAACACCCCTCAGACCTCCCTAGTGGCTCACACAAAAAAAGACCCACATCCCTCAGACCTCCCTAGTGGCTCACACAAAAAAAGACCCACACCCCTCAGACCTCCCTAGTGGCTCACACAAAAAAAGACCCACATCCCTCAGACCACCCTAGTGGCTCACACAACCAAGAACAACATCCCTCAGACCTCCCTAGTGGCTCACACAAAAAAAGACCCACACCCCTCAGACCACCCTAGTGGCTCACACAACCAAGAACAACACCCCTCAGACCTCCCTAGTGGCTCACACAAAAAAAGACCCACATCCCTCAGACCACCCTAGTGGCTCACACAACCAAGAACAACACCCCTCAGACCTCCCTAGAGGCTCACACAACCAAGAACAACACCCCTCAGACCTCCCTAGAGGCTCACACAACCAAGACCCATATACCTAAGACCTCCCTAGTGCCTTGTATAGCCAAGACCCACACCCCTCAGACCTCCCTAGTGGCTCACACAACCAAGACCCACATCCCTAAGACCTCCCTAGTGGCTTGCATAGCCAAGACCCACACCCCTCAGACCTCCCTAGTGGCTTGCATAGCCAAGACCCACATCCCTAAGACCTCCCTAGTGGCTTGCATAGCCAAGACCCACACCCCTCAGACCTCCCTAGTGGCTTGCATAGCCAAGACCAACCCCCCTCAGACCTCCCTGCTAGTGGATGGAACCTTCGGCAGTTGCAGATCTTGCCTCAGTTAGGCCAAATGTTTGGCCAAAGCCCTGTTACATGTATGTGAACCAGTTCAGTTTGGATGGAATTGATAAGAGCTGTTTTAGTTTGACCTTATGTTGTCTTACTATAATTGTCTTGTATTTTAGTCCATGCTGCTTTTGGCCACAACAGAGTTTATGTTTCTGTTCAGCAAACCATCAGAACTTTATAAAAGGTATGGTATGACTTTCAACTGCTTACTAACAGAGTACGTGGGCCACACCGGACAAGGGCCAATATTCCCTAGTATAGCTCGTTCAGGCTAAGCCAAGTTTTTTAAATGGCACTCCTTTTCCCTGCAAATTTTGAATTTGCTGTCTTTCAAAAACAAAGGAAAAATACACAGCTCATGACGATTTCTATGGAAAAGGTCTACAGTATTGTGAAAAAGTAATGCAAACGATAATCGACGAATATCGCGATATATCGGCGATATTTAACGAGATTTTATCTTGAACGATATATCGAGCGATATCTCGTTAGAGCTATTGTTTCATTTCTTGGCGAGATATCGTCGCTTTGCGAGATATCGTTTCCTGTCAGCGATATATCGTTTTCGCTTTGCGATATATCGTTTCCCCTTTGCGATAAATCGTTTCCACTTAGCGAGGTATCGTTTCCGCTCAGCGAGATATCGTTTCGGTTTAACGTTACATCTTTTCCGCCCAACAAGTTATCGTCGCGGCATTGTGAAATACATGTACATTTCTCCAAAGATCATTTACGATAATGACGAATCCTCTTCGTTACGAAGTCAGCTTTTTGAGATGGCGGGTGGCGTGTTTAATGTTTTCAATGTTCGCTCATTAACTCTTAACTATAAGCATGTTTAAATCTATCGACCTACCTGCCTTGGTTCCATAAAAAACATCCACTCTATTACTTGTAAAACCCTATTACAGATTTCATAGCAAAGAAGGCAACTGTATGACAGGATTATCAAAAGCCAGGGAAATTGGATGCTACGCGTGTTTCAGACGGCTCTTTGATAAGAACAGCAAATTGCCTTCACTTGGATCCAGTTTCCATACGGACGTTTGATTGTTGATTGGCATAGCAACGCGAGAAATGGAATCAACTACGACGCTTAACAGTAATATTCAAAGTTATTTCAAAGTCATTTAATTCGGCAGGCATACTTGTTTTTCTATCTCTTTATTCTCACTTGATGAAGCAATGTTTAGGCAAATTACTTTATTATAATTTCCCTGGGTACGAGGGTGTGCAAATTTTGAAAAGCTGCTCGAAAAAAATTCATGACCACAAGCAAACATGACTGCACAGAGGCCTGGGTTAAATCTGGAAACTGTGTGTGTGTTACAATCAGCTCAAATCGCGTTTCAGCAAGCGAATTCTAAATTTACCTCGATTTCCGCCGCTTTCTCGGCTCTGACAACAAAACAAAAGAAAACCTGCGATGCTTTTGGGTTGTAGGATCACCTTCGCAATCTATCTATAGAGAGAAACCAGGTATTAAGTTTATTTAAGCTTTGATGAATCAATAGTAACTTACTTGTAAATATTCGAAAGTTTATGCGCTAGCTGTGCAATCGCGTGAAAATTGTTATCATTTCCGTGACAACCATCGACCAATCATTACACAGACGCTGTTTGTTATAAGCCACTGATTTTGGCGGCAGATATTTTTCTATTTTTCCTCACTATAGTTAACGTTCTGTTCGGACTAAAGAAAACAGGCTATGTACACAGACACGGATTCATCGTACACAATCGCTTCACTATGTTATCATCGCATTATGATAACGATACAATCAGCGGGACTTCAAACATCGTACAACATTTATTCTCAGCTTACAAATACGAGTTTGACTGAAAGGAAAAGAAAGGCAACAAAATAAATATTAACAACAAATCTAGCGGGATAAAACTAAAAGAAAACTAATGAACATGAACTTACAGAATTTTTCCCGGATGATCAATAGAATCGCCGGCAGGATAGCTTCAAAATTAATAACATGACGAACGTTGTAGTCACCGCTAACGGTTTAAAAAAAAAATCTAATTTTATGCGCACTAGACTCTGTCCCGGTGGGACGCGGGTAAACCTAATTTACATGAAGTAAAGCCTAAGTGTAAATTAGTGCGAGAATGTTACACACTACGATAAGTCATTGAAGCGAAGTTCACTACGATATATCGTTACAACGAACTTCGCCGCAACAATATATCATGGCGATATATCGTTTCGCTTTGCGAGATATCGTTGCAACGAAGTCTCGCTAGAACGATTTCTCGGCGAGATATCGCGAACATTGTACCGATATCTCGCTGATTTATCGTTTTAACCTTCACCGATCCGTGCGATGTTTCGCTGATTTATCGGCGAGAACAAAGCACGATATTCGTCGATTATCGTTTGCATTACTTTTTCACAATACTGTATATGGCAAAGTCCTGACCACTAAGAACCAGTCACAATGGTCTGATTCACCACAAGTCTGCCTCGCCATATAATAATAATATAAATTATTATTAATAAAAACTTTTAATTAGCGGTATACCAAGTGGTAGCAAACAGAAAACAAGAAGATGCAAACATCTTTTAACCACGCTTTTAAAAATTAACTCCATTTTTGCTAATTAACAACTTTCTTCCTCAAAGTCACAGTTGAGTTTAATTTTTTGTACTATGAGTAAAGGACTAGTAAAGTAGTCACACGAGTCGCACAATCTGTGGTTTATGTTATCCCCAGCTATCTTTTGGACTTAAGCTAGGTGGGTTTTTTCCCTACTAATGACGTAACCCCTGCAAGTATGGGCACACTCAATTGTTTACCCGTGTCGGCAAATATTTAGTTTTCCTTCAAATCTCTAAACTTGCTTTGATTAAAACAGCCAAAGACTTTACTTCAATTGCCTAAACCCACAAGAAATACTTGGAAAATTGCAAATAAATTAATGACCATCGCTTCTGGCTAAATAAACTTGCAAAGTAGACACTATCTTATTTGTCATGTAGCGAAAGTGAAAGCTGCAACATCAGCGCATTCCATGGCTGATTTAATACCTTTTTTAGTCTATTCGATTTTCCCTTTGAATCCAACATTCTTTTCTTCCTTGGTTTTTATCAGTGATGACTTTGGAAAAACATTCAAGCGTATCAATGCTGAAATTTTCAATACTCGTATCAGGAAGGATAGTGGAATTATGAAGAGTCCGGTGAACCCAAAAAAGGTTTGTTGCATGGATATAGACTATTGTGATAATATCCCGCATGTTATAAAAATATAATTATTACAGGTGTCTATGGCCATGTTTCACAAGGACTGGGAACTACCAAATTCAAAAATTTGATTAAAAAAATCAGTATTGACCATGGTGTAGATTTTTGGCCATATCATAAAGTAACATAGTCAGTCCATATGGGGGAATCTTGACCTCAGTTGTGAGTACAACACAATTACTCTGTCCTCAAACCCACATACCCTTTTATCTGAAATCCAGCAGGGGGGGGGGGGGGGGTGGGGGCGGGGGGAGGACTCCCATATGGAAGGGATGGGATGCTCATCGGAAATTTTGAATTTAACCCCTAAGAGAGACCAATCTGGGCATGGTGGAAGCTTACGCAGACCCCTAAAAGAGACCAGTTTAAAGTGCAGACTTGTAAAACATTAGGCAAAGACATTTTGTTACAATGGACTTAGATATTAATGTTATTGAAAACTTTGTTTATATGAATCAAGTAAATATAACAAATCAAAATTCTTTCTCGTGCAACCCTAAATGGGGGGGGGGGGGGGGGGGGGGCACACTAACCATTAGGCCAACATGCCTGCCATGAATATGGAAGTCACCTGATAATGGCTAATTCCTGCTTTTTTATTTATTTACATCTATTTTAGGTGATTCTTGTATCCCACACCATTCCGTTTTTCCAAAGCAACTCTGGCATTGTAATGACTGAGGACGGAGGAAACACTTGGAAAAAGGTTGTGGTTCCATTTCAGATCTCTGGGCCACTTCTTTTTCATCCGCGTGAAGAAAACTGGATCTTGGCTAGAGCTGTTGTGAATGGAAGGGTAAGAAGATGCCGAGTGTTGTTTCTACTGCCTGGTTTTTAGCACCAGTCAAGCACTCTTTAGTTAGGTTTGAATTTTTCCAAACCACCTGATACTGTACTGTTTTTCAAAAGATCTGTTTAGCGCGGATCTGGACCTTCTTTAGCTTTGTGTAATGCAAGAGTGATGCAAGACAGGCGACTGATAAATTAGATCCAATTTGTTTTCTTTATTGTGTATTTGTAGGCATTCTTATCAAAAGACTTTGGAGTTACCTGGAAATTTTTGCAGAGTTATGTAAGAAGCCTAAAATGGTGAGATCAACAAAATAATCTTCAATCTATATTAGTACATGTTTTGTGTAATATCATCCATTCTTGTTGTGACATTGGACACATTAGGCCTCTTTGTGGGTATAATGCCCTTGGCTGGACATTGTGTGTTTTAAACTTCTTAAGTTTATTCCACCGTTTTGCCATTTCGCCGTATTATGTCACTGAATAGAACACGCAAAATATGACATGTTTATTACACTGTGTCTGTAAATACAGACAGAAAGTGGAGCAGCAAAATGGCCGGACTAAAGGACCCAAACTTTGCCTTATTTACCTCTTAAATAGTGGAATATTTAATAAATCCCTTATGATGGTTTAACATATAATACGTGTGTACATTTTGTTCATTGCTTGTATTTTTTTCTTGCCCCTACAGGGCCCAGAAAAAAAATACAACTGGAACTTGCAAAAAACTCATTATATTGTTAAACCATTAAGTACATGAAATGTATACAGTATGTAAAACAGCTAGACAGTATAACTACTGTTTGACTTTTGTTATTTTTCTTGAGAGAGTTCCATAATCTTCTGTAATTAATAACATTGATATTCTTCTGTGTTTTGAATAGATTCATTAATAAAATCTTAATCATTCCAACAATTCAATTACAAATTTAATAAAATTAAAATTAATATTTGACAAACAGGATGGTGTATTAGAGTGACATGCTGGATTTGTAAATGTAACCACTTAACCAACATATTTACATGTGAAGTCATGGTTTATTCATAAGACTGGAGGTACACATTATTTCAAATGACCATAACATCGAAAAAAAAAAAAAACAGCTGTACAACAGACATTTCTGAGTTACCTTTTGCCTCTGTGTCAAAGTGAGTCTTCTTGTTCATGAAACCATTCATATGAAATTGAGTTGAACCTGCAAGTCTATTTTCTTGTCAATTTCATTTTGAATGGTTTCGTACGAGGACTTCTTTTGAAACCAAGGCAAAAGCCAGCTTGGAAATGAGTGACCTATTGGTCAGGAATAATATTCTTGGTAATTGATTGTTTTCTCAGGGGTGCCAGAACAGATCAAAAAGAGGATAAGGAGGAACAAACAATTCTTATGACAGTCTCAACTGGTATGCAAATAAGTGTTTGAAACATACTATATTGTGCACATTTAAATGTTGATAAGCTGACGTGACACTTTGACACTTTATACACTAAGTAAAGTAAGGTAGAAAGTGTCTTGCCATAGAACACATCAACAGAATGCCCCCAGCCAGGGCATGAACCTGGATGGTGTGATCCGGAGTCCAGCACGCTGACCATTAGGCCACTGTGCTGACCAATTCTCAGTTTGGGAATAGTAAAATGGTGTTGATGATGATGATGATGATGATGATGATGACAATCATGGTCAGGTGATGATTATGATAACGGTGATGTTGACAAACAATGCTAAGTGTTCTTCTTTCTAAATTAGTTTTCTGACTGTGAGTGTTCATTTTGCTGCAATTTGACAGATGCTCGGAGCTTCTTAATGGGCGATGCTAAACTGATCAGATCAAGAGACCTGGGAGAAAATTTTGAGTGTAAGTTTCCTGTTGAACACACTTTGTTTGTTGTTGTTTGTTGCCATGGATGCGTGGCACAAATGCTCGACTGTCTCTTATTGAACTGTGAAGCTGCTCAGAGCTTATCAGCTGCAAGCTCTTTTTTTTTTCAGGTCTGTCTTGATAATTATTGTAAGGATAATTTAAATGTTGATTTGAGTGGTTTCTCTGTTGCTAATGTTATTATTATTATTTAATTTCAAACTGTCGCACACTTTAGCAATCCATGTTCAGCATGTGTACACCTTTGGACTTCAAGGGAAGTTCCTCTATGTCTCTGTGGACCACAATAAGGTATGCATGACTGATTTGCATGGAAACCAACTTTAGTATAGAGCTCAAAGTGATCTGCTCTGGAGCTTTCTATAAACTACCCCAGTCATAGATAGTATTCTTGCGGCGATTGGCCAAATTGTATGGGCTGTACAAAACTTATATACCACATGCTTCCAGGCACTTTGCAGCTTGAAATGTCGCGTTCTCTCCAGAATGATGGATATTAAATAAAAATCTTGTTAACCTCATTTTCACGATGCATACCGCAAGAAATAAGGCCAAAGCACAATGGCTGTGGGCTGTAAAAAGCAGTGAATTTTCTTGTGTTTCCTTTCCTTTTAGAATAACAATACACGTATCATGCATGTGTCAAAGAATGGCGGAGATTCCTGGGACCCAGTGCAAGTACCAACTGTCACACCAGAAAGGGTACTTTAATTTATTATTATTTTATTATTAATAATTATTATAAGATGGAATAATGTCCATCCCCATGTCCATGGTCATAATGACCATAATGCTTTAGTATGCATGAAAATTCTTTTTTTCTCTTCACAGTTCTATTCCATCATGGATATGTCTGAAGGACTGATTTTCCTTCATGTTGACGATCCTGGAGGTTTGTCAAGCTATTGAATGAGATTGAACTCATTGCATTTACATATCTTCAAGTTCCCTGTGATTTGAACTAAAAAACATATATTTCAAGTGTGATAAATCCTTCTTTACTTAATTGTGTAACAGATACTGGACAAGGAGTATTGTACACTTCAGATGCTGACGGAATTGTGTTTAGTGAATCTCTTCCAAACCATGTGGTAGGTAAACAATGTGTTGTATACATAATATGGAAATTCAAGTTTGATTAAGATTGGTACAATGTAAATTATGTTTTCATGACAATCACTGGCAGAACTGAGATTCTTAGGGGGAAATTTCCAACAAACTTGTTATTGGTGTTTAGTGGAAAAACTGTGTATGATCAATCATAGACATTGCTTGGCCAATGAGAGACTAGGTACCATGCAAAAATGTGGTTGATGTGTTAATGTGGTTTTTTTTTTTCAGTACACAAATTTCTTAGAAATAAATGATTTTTGGAAAGTGGAATCCATGAGAGGCACCTACATTACAAGCATGATGAACAGTGGTGAGTGTGTTCTGAAAATATTATCTAACTCTCTGTACACATTGCAGGCAGATGATGATGGTGATGGTGAAAGTGCTGCTGATGAACATTGTTCATGAGGCTAAAAAATTTATTAAGGCAAAAGTTAAACTCGAAGTAATGCAGCCAGCAGTTTTCCCCCTCAGCAGTATGTGACCTGCAGGCGGCCATTTGGTGTTTTGCAGGGCTTTTGTTTCCCTTTACATTACATGTGCTGTTCATTCAGCTGATCTTTGCCTATCAAGCTTTTCTTGCTTTAGCGAATGTTTCTGACTGAGTGTTCACTTTGCCGCAATTTGACAGATGCTCAGAGCTTCACTGGTTTGTACAATAAGTTCACTGTCCCTTACATGTTACATTCTAGAGTACTAGTTTTAAGATATTATTTTCAGACAAAACTGTTACGACAGTGATCAGCCATGATCGTGGTGGTGAATGGAAAACGATTCCCTTGACAAAGGAACAATGCAAAGAGGTTGCAATGAAGTTGAAGGTATAAGCACACAACATCGTGTGTCTAGACTAATCACGTCAGTACTAGCAGTTTCACTTTTTATTAAGAGGCCATAACAGTATCTTTTTGGGCTGTTGCTAGCTATAACTAGAGAAAATTCAATAAGCTGCAACTTCAAATAACTTTGTTATTACTCAACCAAATTATTAAACGTTTTGAAATTGAGACTATCTGTTAAAACATTTTTACAAGCCATTCCGAAAATCTAAACCATTAGAAATTTTCTTTCACCTGTTAAATCCAGTAACTAAAGACACTACCTCTCTGGAACCTCTATTTTCATTCGCCCGCTGTAAACACTACCTCTTTAATGCTTTAATAAGATACTCCTAAAACAGTAAAAACTATACTACCTCTATTGTTATTCAAGGCTAGGGGCATTGTTATGAGCTTTTATCTATTGTAGAACCAATGAAGTATCTCGTACCGAGAGGCAGTGGGCGGCCCGTTAAATCTGTATACCAAACTGTTTGAAGATTTTGAAAAAAGTTTTGCTTACTTTTCACTAGCAATTGATTTTTGCCCATTTAATGGTAAAGCAATTTAGTGGTGTACATTTTCCCATGGAAGGTCACATGTCAACCTGAAGTCCCAGTGCAAGGATAAACAGTAGAGCTGGTTCAACAGTGTTCAAGGGACACTGTCACAGACATTTTTTAGCTTTCTTAGTAAAACTGCACTAAAATTATGACTAAGTACTCTCAACCATTCAGGAAATGCTTCTAACGTAAAGGGAAACTAGGATATCTAGCAAATTGTTTAAAGAAGAGGGTGACTGTAAATTATTTTCATCATTTTTTCCAAACCACAAGGACAGAACATGAAAAAGTCAGGCTAACTTTTCAAGTTGAGATCTAAATTTCCCGATGGTATCACAGTGATATTACTCTATATTTAGCTTCAGTACACTGGTATAGTAATTTTAAGAAAACGTGACCACTGTTAATAGGTTTCCAATGGTGTAAACATGTTTTGGGCTGTCAAATTTTTGAAGTTATGCTAATGTGACTGGCCCTTTAATGTGAACTTTCTGTTCAACAACTTCCAGGAAGGTGAGAAGTGTTCACTTCAGATTCACAACCGTTTTAGTCACAGCCGCATGGTTCCGTTTGCGATGGGACCCCTGAGTGTGCCAAACGCTGTTGGCATCATCATTGCTCACGGTCACCCGGGTAGTGCTTTAACGAGACGGACAGATGTGTGGATGTCACGCGATGGAGGCTATTCATGGTACAAGGTGGGGCCAAATGATACAGCTGAATTACTAAGCATTTTACAAGCTTATTGAGTGAGTACAAGTCATGCTTTGTGTGCAAGATGCCACTCACTACACCCGTGAACTTGACATTGCTCTTGGAAATCATTCATTTTGCATGCTTTAGAGCAGATTAGTGCATAAGATGTAGGTTGTGCTGATTTGCAGAATAAGCGGTAGGCTTTTAGCCAATGAGAAGTCAAAAAACATAATGACTAGAATCTATATATAATAAATACAATTTTTATAATCTTTTGGTGTTATTAAGTCGGTCCTGAGTAGTTTTGGTGGTTCATCTTCTCGAGGCAATATTAACCTAAGTTTCAGGCTTTTCTAAACGGGACCAGAGGAAGAGAAGAGGCACCTTCCCCCCTCCCCTTAGGAAGGCCTGATACTCAATATCTCCTAGTTGAGGAATATCTTTATTCTCCCCACCTGTCAGCTTGACAGTGTATTGATATTGTAAGGAGAAATCAGGTGTTAATCACTGCTGCTCTATTGTTGTCTTGCTTAGGTTCTGAGTGGAACTCATCACTATGCAATTGGAGACCATGGCAATTTAATTGTAGCTGTACCAGCAAAGACTACCAATTATCTTATGTGAGTTTAAATACTTGATTTCCACAGCATGTTGGAATAATGCAATTACTAAATTCTGGTGCAGTCAGTCTGTGAACCAGCGACCAAAAGCTTGTTCCGCCCCCCAAAAAGCTTGTCCCCACCACCCCGCATGTTACCAGGGTATTCTATAAAATGCCTCTAATTGGCTGTTGCATATGGCCATTCTTTCCTGCACTGTGATTGGTCGAGTGAATCGCATGAAACCACTCACACATCCACAAGCTGCCTCTTCCCGGAAGAGGAACAAAGACTAAACTTGAGGCTTTGGGGAGGCCTACATAGCAAAAAAAACCTGACCAAGCTAAAGATTAAAACATTTTTTTGTTCTTTTGCTTGTGTCCTCTAGGCCTTGCAATTAAGCTGTATTTTAATACATTGAAAGAAGCCTTTTGCAAAGGGAATGAGCTATCACATTTGGGACCCTTCCATCCTGGAATCCCCAGAAGGGTGAGGTGGGGAGGGACTCCTGTTTTGGCCTTGTTTTGAAGATGGCACGTGAAATGGTCAGAATGTCAACAAACATTTTTGTCTGTTAAATGGCAATCGCCATTATAATAACCTTAGTTTATAATGCTGCTGTTATGATTCCCAGGTTTTCTGTAAATGAAGGCCGCTGTTGGTTCAAGTACAAATTCACAGAGCACGATTTCCACGTGACTGGATTAGTCACGGAGCCAGGCGCAAGGACAATGAAGTTCAGCTTGTGGGGCAACACCTTACCTTCACCTGAATGGGAAGTCATCACTGTAGACTTTGAAAAAGTGCTGAAAAGAGCTTGTAAGTTGATAAACGTTTAAGAGAAGCCATGCGTAGGATGTGTTACTTTGTAAGTAGTAGATCTATAAAATATGAGCGGGAGATCTGTATTGGGCGTTTACAATGGTGAGCCTATCGGCTTGCCATTGTAAACGGCCATACAGATCAAACACAAACATTTTATTCTACTTCCGAAATGAAAACAATAAATTGAATGCAGAGTATTGTCATGCGATTCAGTAGAGATCTGGCCTCAGTTGTTCAAAGGGTGGATAACCCTGTCCACCGGATAAATCACATATCTTATTAACACTTATCCACCGGAATGAGCATTATCTACGCTCTGAACAACTGGGTCCTGTATATCAAAAGTTAATAAATACTAATTAGCTGAGCAGGGATTTGTATCGAAAATTCTAAATTCTAAATTCTAATTCTATTCTAACATGTACGCAGTTGTGTGCATGTGATCTGAATACTGTGCTGGGATTGGTTTACACCCTCATGAATAGTTACAAATGTAATGTAATGCAGTGTTAAGCTGGAGAAGAGGAGGGGCTGAGGAAGGGAGGGCAAGGCTGGGCAAGGTGGGGACTTTTGACTATTCTATTGGACTTTTTAGAAACATTTCTTGAAATTTGGTGACTACATTGATCGTCCACAACTGCTCTCAGGAAGTTTGGTATTTCAACAGAAAATCATCCCAGCTAAGTTAAGCTTATCCCCGTAGGAGTATTTGGATGGGATGCTAGTCCATCGCAGGGTTACCCCAGCAGTAAATTTGCCGGTACCCATTTATACACCTGGGTGGAGAGAGGCACTATGAGAGTGAAGTGTCTTGCCCAAGACCAGAACGCAGTGCCCTGGCCAGGGCTTGAACCTGGACCATTCGATCCAGAACTATTAGGCCACCAGATAACTTGGAGGAAAAAACCCTTGAGCAAGGACAAGAACCAACAACAAACTCAACCCACAATCATATCTGATGGCTTGTCCAGGAATTCAGACTCGGCGGCCATTTTGGTGGGAGGCCTACAGTTGTTCCCTCTTGCACCAACTCAAGAAAAATTGAGCCACAATAATTCTCTTAACAGTTAGATTTAGAAAAAAAAGGAATTATTGAAGATTTAGATATGATTCACATTTTTTGTAGGTAAGGATGGTCCAGACCCAGAGAAGTCTGATTATGAGAGATGGATTCCTCATGGAGAGGGTGCAAATGCAGGCTGTCTGCTTGGTAAAAAAGTTACCCTCCAGAGGCCCAAGAAGGAAATGTTGTAAGTGACGTTAACATTAGGAAACTAAAGCAAATGGAACATCAACTTTCATGAAGCCACAGGCAGGGCGGGTGCAATGAGTGCATCCACCCCTCCCCCCATGGACCACAAAGATCTGCCAAATCGGGGAGTGAGGGTTAAAATGACTCGCAGGATGCAGAAAATGTGGACTTCACCAACTTGATTTTTCAATATTTCCAGGGAGAGGTACCCCCAGACTCCCTTAGATGCAGATGCCTCTGGCAGTTGCACCCACCCATGCAAACCCTGCAGATGGCCCTGTTTTAAATGAAAACTGGATGGCAACTGGAAGTCTCATGCTTTCCTTTATCGAATGTTTTGATGTCATCATTGCCTGGGGAGAGGAGCAGAGACCAGTTGTTAAAAGACTGGAAAACACAACCCAAATGATTAATTGGTTTCCAGTGGATTTAAATCTTGGCAAAACAAACTATGCTATCCATTTCTTAGGGACTGGTCATTATTTAGAGGGGGGGGGGGGGGGGGGGGGGGGAGGAGAGCCCAGTGCAAACCAGGCTTTTAGCCAGGCGGCCGTCCAGCCGTCCAAAGGACGGCCACTTTTAAGAAATAGGTGATTTTCGACGGCCTGTTTTGGGCGGCAATTTACGAACTTCTGTGCTTAATGTAACAAAACAGTGTGTATAAATTTAAAAAAAACTTACATTCCTTTTTATTCTCGAGTTGTTTTAGTCTTGCTGGCATGTTTTTCTTCTCTATTTACACTTTTTTAGCGAGTTTCCTTACTGTTTTGTTCGTTCGCATGAATCAAAGTTGAGCAAAGCGATTTCTAGTCTCCTTCGCAGCCGTTTTTAGTGTCGTCACGCAACGCTCCTCCCCTGTGGGGAGGAGCGTTGCGTGACGACACTAAAAACGGCTGCGAGGGAGACTAAGCGATTTCACAAGCAAGGCGGCTGTTCAATAATATTGACTCCCTAGTATACCAGAATGCAGTTCGACCAACAAAGCCACGCATGTCTGTTCTTTCGTGTAAGTTCGTGGCTTGACAACTTCAATTTCAATCACTGTTCATAACAACTGGAGTTTCTGTCCCAAATATAATTCAATGTTAAACAAGGTAAGTTGAGGAAAGGATAGTTTTGTAAAATTATCAAGGAAAACAGCGGTTTAATAGCTTAATTGAAAGACGTTTACAGCTGCTCAGAATCACGGAAATCACATCTAAGATGCTTTAATTTTTCAAAATTTTCTGGGGGGGGCATGCCCCCACCCCCCCCCCCCCCCTAGAAACATGACGCTTGCGGCGCCATGTTAAGTGGGCCTTCGGCCCACTAAGAATTTGGACTCCCATTTTCAAATTCCTGGCTAAAAGCCTGGTGCAAACCGTTGTCAAAAGTACTGACCTGCATGTCATATTTTCAACACTCTTGTGTTTGATACAATTATTGCTTAATATTTCTATGATTGTGCAAAGCATACAACTCTCTGATGACATCACTTCTTGTCACTAGTTGTTTTAATGGCGTGGATTATGTTCACAAGCAGACGACTGAATACTGTAAGTGTACAAAGGCGGATATGGAATGGTAAGGAAATGTTTGTTTATATGGTATCCTAAAATTTGATATAGTGTCGGATGCTAGATCAAGAAGCACAGTTACCATCGTCATTATCACAACCACTATCATCATCACCGTCATCTTGTGTTGCACTTTGTGCAGACGCCGACAATAATTAATGTAACCCTTTGGTCTGAAGGGGGTCCAGACCCCCCCTGGAACCTCCCCCTGAATTTGTGGCTGTCATAGATAATCTCCCTCATTCTTCCTATAGGAAGTTTCTCTGGTAAGAAGTCCTTTAGCTTTGTAGCTACATGTAGTCCCCTTTTTGGAAAGCCCCTCCCCCACCCTTTGTTAAATGGGCCCCTCTCATAAACAGTTGTCCCCCAGCTGGATGCATTATTATGAAGTTCAAACTGATTTTCACACTGGCTGTTTTGTTTATCTTTTCTAGTGACTATGGTTATTATCGAGAACCAGACTCTGAAAAGTGTGTTAGGGATGCAGTTAAGCCTCCTGATCTCTGCATCAATGGCGACATAGAGAAGCTGAAAGACACTGTGGGGTTTGTACTAAGCTTTTGTTGCATTATAGATTGGGCTAATAATTACAGTTACACTTGAACTCAGTGGATCTCACCCAGGGGTCAGTTGTTCGAGGGACATTTTCGTCCCTGTAGCCCTATTCGCTTCCCTTAGCCAGCAGGGCCTTGGCAGAGAAACGAAGGGCTCTGGGGATATGGGATTTTTGAATAAATTCGAATTTTTTGATTGGCCGTTTGAAACAAAGAAATCTTGAGCGGAAGTAAAAGACGCAATGACGTTCCCATACACGACTGCATACACGACATACACGACTGCATACATGAAGACCGGAAGTCCTGAATCTTTGTCTCCAGAGCACTTCGTTTCTCGTGCCAATGCCCTGCTGGCTAAGAGAAGCGAAAAGGGCTATGGGGACGAGAATGTTCAAGGGGCAGTTAATTCCGTACTTGGATCGATCGCCATCCAGTAGCCAAGTTTTGACGAAACATCTAATGGAGGAACACCCTACCACCGGGGACAACTTTTCTTCATAAATTAATAATCAGTTGTTTTCAGATATCGTCGTATTCCTGGTGATGTGTGTCGCGGAGGGGACTCAGTAGTGACGCGCTATTTAGACACGCACCAGATCTGTAGGAACGCGTCCTGGTACGAATATGGAATGAACTACAATTACGAGTCAAAACATCAAACGTCCAAGGTGAGTCACTAATTTTTTTTTTAACCACCTAGTTCTTACATCACTGAAAAATACTGTATTCTGCCTAATTTACACAGAGGGCTCTTTTGTAACTTTTTTCGCCTTTTGCAAACCCGAAGATCACCGAAGATTTCTCGGAGGTCCACCAAAAAAAAACCAAAAATGGTACCCCGAAGATTTCTCGAAGACCTCCGAATACTTCAAAGTTCACCCCAAGATTGTTGTAAGATGCCACGACGAATTCTTAAGATTTTCAAAATTGACACGAAGAATTCGGAAGTTACCCGAGCACCACCGAAATTTTTTTCAGTGTCTAAATACACGTTTCTACTTTTATAACTATAAATAACTGCATTTTAAATTAAGATTGTTTTCTAAGAAAGAGGAGCTCCGTCAGCGTGGCACATCGAAAACTAAAATGTCGTGTTTTTGTAATCTGTCTCAATCTTTTCCAATCTTAACCATCCTTGTTCCTTTTTGGTTTAAAATTACTTTTTTGATGTTTTTCTACCTCAAAAAAGTATTATTTTGAGGTTTCCTCCTGAGTGTGTCAAAGCATTTCTGTGTAACGCATAATAACCCTATATCACTTTTCACGTTCTTCGTTCGTAATCCGTATCAATCTTTCCCAGTCTTAACCATCCTTCTTCCTTTTTGGTTTATTATTACTTCTTTGATGTTTTTCTACCTAAGTAAACCATTATTTTCAAGTTTCCTTTCTATGTGAAGGTATATACTTGGACACCGCACAGTTTTACTCGTTTGATTAAATCTTTTGTTCTGTTACGTTCATTCATTCAGGATACTTGGACACCGCACAGTTTTACTCGTTTGATTAAATCTTTTGTCCTGTTACGTTCATTCATTCAGGATACTTGGAGACCGCACAGTTTTACTCGTTTGATTAAATATTTCGTTCTGTTAAGTTCATTCAGGCTTAGTGTTAACCTGACCTCTCATATTTCTTTTTTTCTGTTCTTCGTCTTTTTTTTGCAGAAAGGACACAGCATGGTTGTTGTATTCTTGGTTGTTCCTGCGCTGTTGATTGCAATTGCCGCAGCTTTGTACTTTGGCAAGAAATACTGGAACCTTGGAAAGTTGTAAGTTGATCATGTTGCCTATACATTTGATGACACAAAAACGTCAGAAAAAAGTACCTTACAACAAGAAGCCAAAATGCAGGTGCTGCGAAACCGTGCAAAATGTTGACAAACTATGGAAAACTAACAAGACGTCTGAACGTTGATTAGTTCAGCTGCATGTATTTTAATGAACAAGAAGTTCCGGTGTAAAAGGCGCCTACAATCAGTGTCAAAATCTTGGCACATTTGCTTTTTTTTTTCAAATGAAACACCGAAATATTTAGTAACTCCCCTCTCCCCCTTTCCGATGTTGCGTAGCATGCAAAAATTAATGCCTCCGTCCGATCGCTGCTATTTTTTCTTACAAACTGAAACGCAATGGACAATACGTTGGGGGTTGCTATGCCAAAGACTTGTGTTAAAGATGTAGCTTAGTTATTTCCATGTTCAGTTGTCAATCAACCATCCAAGCATAAACAGCTGACAAATTCAAAACACTGCGAGGATCATTACTTTACATCTATCCGCAGTTCAAATATGAATTATTTCTGTTAATACTTTACACCATTCTATTCTTTCACGGGAAAATAAGAACTCAAAATTGACCTTGCTTCCAATGTGTGGCTTTATAGCTCAGCTGGTAGAGCATCGCACTGCTATTGGGGAGGTCACGGGCTCAAAACCCGGTGAAGCCCTGAATTTTTTTCAGTCTTCTTTCTTTGCAATTTCGTTTATTCCAATATCACTGCGAGGATCATTTGCTTACTTTGTTCCTGTGTTGTTGTTTTTCAGCCGTCCTACTTATCGCTACTCGCAGCTGTCACAAGATGACGATGACGATTTGGAAGGCTCAGAAACTTTTAAATACAACCCCAGACCCAAAGGATTGCGGGCTTACCGGGATTATGATACGAGTGATGACGTAAGCAGTGTTGATTCTTTGCGTAAATTCATTTGAAAATAGAGGTCATAATATACTCCGGGATTTGTGCTTTAAGGTCGGGGGTAACCTTCAAAGTCAGGGAATTTTGTTGCTAGTGGGGAAAATTTGGAATTTTCTTCTCCTTGCCATGCTCCTACTTTATCCCAGGCCATTAAAAAGACGGCGACAACTTCTTGTTATCATATGACCCGTGCGGACCCGCGCGGTTCTTGTGGAAAACCATATGAAAAAAGGTCCCGTATGAGGGCCGTACGCCTTGCCTTATCTGACAGGGCCGGAAAAAGCCGTACGGCCCTACTAGAAAAGCTTACGGACCCGCGACTGCCGCGAGATTGAAATTTGAAAGCTTTTGATTCTATAATTTAGAATTTAGAATGAGCGAAGTTACCACCGTTTGCATTAATACGCGAGGATCGAAATTAAACACCCGCTGAAAAGTTTTTAAGATTATGACAACTAAAAGTGTCTTTAATTTCACGATCTTTTGAAAATCGCGAAAATTAAGTGCCGCGAAAATAAGTAACAATAAGTTTGTTAAGACTAACAAGATTTGTTTTCTATTTGCAGGATGCAGCTATGATAGACCTCTGAAGCTGCTGTGAAATGGTTTACCAGCCAGATGTACATATATGTTAATTGTCACGAATGAACAGTCATCCGGATTGTCACGCAACGCTACTTTTCACTGTATGTTGCGTGACAAAACAACTGAAGGCTCGTAAATCCTATAGTCTGGCAAAAAAAATTCTGCTCCACTGTACATAACTCTGGGAGCAAAATGCGAGGTGTATCTGCTTTTATTACGGATAGGTATTTATAGTGTTCTAGGAGAACTTTATAAGAGATGAGAAAATTTGTTTCAGGCCTAAGTTACGGCTGTTTTATCGTAACTTTCGTTGAAAATCTGATTATTTATTGACAAAAAGAAAGCTTAGCTTGAAAATAGTTTTGATGTTAGTGCGTAGGTTTGAAAGAAAGTTGTAGCTGCATATCATTTTATCAAATGTTAATGATTTAATTCTGCCTATTAGTTACGTCACGACATCATTGTCTCTACACAAGAACGTGACAAGTTGAGGGGATCGCTTTGTATCACAATAAGGCTCAGTTGTAGCTTCAGATAGTTTAAAGCACAGAAAATGTGTGCGATATAAATGCTAGCTTTCTGTTGCTTCTCACACGGTACTCATTAATTTTAAGTTTATAATAATCGTAAGTTTTTCATTTTATTGTCCACGGTTTATTTTAGTAAACCTCATATTAATAGTTTCTCCTTTGTTTTAAAAATACAACTTTTAACTTTTGTAGCAAACAAAATAAACATTGCTTTAGTTGATGTGAAGTTCTGAACATTTCTTGTCAGTTGGGGAGATTTAAATTTCCCGCACTTGATAATAATGCGAAGACAGATTCAATCGTAAGGCAAAATTTTTCTCGGTTGTTTTGGTTGCGATTGAGCTCACATTTTGCAGAGATATAAAGGAATGATTGAAATTTGCGAACGCCGTCCATTATTTGGTAGACTGCGCTTTATAGCAATGTAAGAACCCCATTAGTGCCAAATTGAAAAAAGACAAGCTTACGGAACCTCGTGTGTCATGACGGAAACGTTTTTATTTTATTTGATTTTTTTTTCAATTTAGGGTTTGTCAGCAAGTTATAATCGTTTAAATGTGCCAAATTTGTCATCCGCCTATATTTTTTAATGCCTTCTATCTTTTTCTAAAGAGCTCTTTTAGAATTCCGCTTCTACCATGACACACTTCAGTATTCCTAGTTTACCTGTCTGCGGTGTCATGCCAGGTCGTAAAGTTCTTTTGAGATCTCTGAAGGTGTAGCGACTAAAACACGAGTGCCAAGGGAGAGATGTAATTTTGCCGGGTGATTACATTCTACGCTTTGATGTTGAGATCCAAATGGATCCAAAAAAAAACACGTTTATTAATGTAAATGCATCTTACTGTTTTGCGAAATGGTTTACTTTAAATTTTATCACAACCCATCAAAAAGAAAAACATGCAACTGAAAAGAAATCTTCGGCTCAGAGAAAATAGCAATTCAAATTTCTAAAGAGCTCTCACATTTTTCTTTTTTTTTTATTAATCTCAGAAACAGGTATATCTATTTTTCAGAGCCCATTACATGTTACTTTTGAGTAAACATTTTTCAGTTGTTCGCAGTGTGCGTGCTACACACGTGAACACGTGAAATCACGCGCGCATATTTTTGTCCAGTCATGAAAATCTCGTAAACTTGCCAATACATGTAATTTTAAGTCGTTTCATCCCGTGCATACTCATTTTATAATGAACTACATAATGGTGAGAGCAAGGTGTCCCCTTCCGGTGCGCGGTCACAAAAGTTTGAAAACTAGATTTAAATTGCAAATTATACACGTTGACGCTTCATCTTCTTCGCTTGAACGTTTCGTGTCCAAAATTTCAATTTTACGTCAAAAATACACTGTAACTGAACCTTTGATCTCGTCCACTGCTACGAACAAGCATCAAGCTAACTTCAGTGTGGGATTGGCCTCACGTTTGGAGATCATATAATGTTAATGAAGCACAAGAACTTGACTTCAAGCAAGCGTTGGAAGCAGGCGTGCTTGAATCAATGATGCCGTGTATTTCCAGCAAATCAGTCATTTTCATGTCTTCCTCCAGGTAAGAACTCTACGCTCAAGTAATGTTACATTTTGTAGCGATAGCTTTACTATTTCACCCGAAAAGCATTGTACAAACTACGTTAGAAACATTGGTCGACAATCAAGTGTACGCCGACTAGGCTAAACTATATATAAAAAAGCCAATTCGTATTTAACAGAGGGCCGTATTTTCAGCCAAAAAATACAGAGATATGATGAACCATTTGCTAAACATTTGGTCATAAATTTATTAGTTGGTTTCAAAAAATGCTGAAGTTATTTTAAATAGGTCTTTTCCACCCAAGACAGTTTACCATCAACTGATTAATTATTTATTCTGCATATATGAAGTTCAAGTTTATTTCGATAACACTATAATGATATCCCTCAGACTGCGAGCCCAAGATGTGTATGAGCGAATAGTTAACAAAACGGTGCCGAGTCGATTATATCGCTCATAGCAGTCGAGGGCGAGTAGTGTAAGTTTCCGTAGTCTTTGTTCGAGTAGAGACAAAAGGATTGCAATCCAAAACCTACAATTTTAACTTTTCTAAAATTGTTCCTTATTAAAGTTTCTTCTAACAGATGATAATTTCGTTGACCTGGACGTTAACGCGCTGTAATTTTAGCTGACACAATTTAAAGGGACCCTATCTATAAAAGATCACACCAGGATCACAATGATAGCCCACCATACCCTATCCCGCGGGACATACCCATATAGCCCATCTATGGGAGTAACCCCCACCCCCACCCCCACCCCCACCTCACCCCCACCTCACCCCGGGTCTGAGGCTAATTTACCAATCTCGAAAGAAAATGTGTGAAGAAGGCCGTACATCGAATGCTGTATAAAATAAATATTTTTTTTTCAATCCTTATCAAGGGCGTGAAAAAGCTTTATGGGGCCATTTATGAAGAGGGCTCTTCGCATAGGGACCTTTCACAGGTAACATAGCTAAAATATCAACTTTCCTCATATTTTTTACCATATGTTATCTTTGATGTCAGTTCAGGTGGTACATCAAGAAAGTTGTAGATGACTTGCTTAATTCTCATCACCTTTTTGTTTGACAATGTACTGGTATTGTAGGGAGAAATAAATTTTTGAAAAAGATTGCAAAAGAAAACATAGCACAATTCAAAAAAAAAAAATGAAAAATGATCATCGCAGTGAATTTCCAATTTTAGCAATTGGAATAAAGAAGCCTGAAAAAAATTCAGGGCTTTAACAGGATTCGAGCCCGTGACCTAGCTATGAAGCCACACATTGGGAGCGAGGTCAATTGTGAGTTCTTATTTTCCCGTGAGAGGAGTGAAATGACGTAATGTATATGAAATGATTCATATATGAACTGCGGATGTATATGAAAGTCATAAATGATCATCGCAGTGAATTTCGTTGTTGTACTGGGACCTTGCATTGCATGAGTGGTGATTTGTTATTTGAGAACGAACCAGTAGTGTAATTCTACTGGTCCTCTGTAGCTGTTTGATGAGTTTTTTTCTTGTTTGTCTAAATGTCTCAACAATTTCGTCTTTACTCATGGCCTGCTTTTTAAAATCAAATCTCTTTGTAGATAATGGTGTTGCTGAGTTGAAGCGCCTAATGCATTACACTGTCAAGTTGAAAAAGACAATAGCCTGCTAACGTTAACAGCATTGGTGAATTATTGGTTCTTTACTCAGCATTTCATTTTTCCTGGTCGTGTAAATGTGTTGTTCATGCAGTACAAACCTTCATATCCTAAGGCACGTTTGCAAATTCGAGCTTTGTTATCTGTTATTAGCTAATAGTTATGGACGTAATTGTTTTCAGACCTGTGCCAATTCTTGAATAGCAGCGGAATTGCCATAAAATTGTCATTAATTGACAAAGAAAACTTAAGTGGTACACGAAAATCTCCCTAACAGAACTGTAAACTAGCAAAAAAAAGTCGTCCCCGTGCAAAGGGAAAAGAAGGGAAAAACGCTTCTACAGCCATGTTCAGACAGCTAAACGTCACAAGACAAATGACAGCCTGCTCGCGTCTCCCCTCCGCCCGTGGGTACTCCCATATATAAGCTATAAGAGTATGTGCAGCCCCAAAGGGAGGTTATGACTTTGACTATTTTGGTCTGAAATAGGGAATGGCTTGTGCACTCTGGTGAGTCTGGTCAGCAAGTCCTGGAAGAAACTATTTCTATCGTTGTTATCATGCACCCCTTAAGAAGTTTGGGAATTTGAGGCAAACCGAGGCAGTTTCTGGGTACAATCGGGTCTGAAATAGGGTATCGATTTTGGTGTCAGGTTTGAAAATAGTGTAGGGAAAATCGCATAGCTTTGTCTGAAACAGGATAAGGGTTTCTTGAAGCGTGCTGCACTTACAACCCAACTAAAATTTTTGAAGAGTTGGAGAGCCCCCCCTCTCCCCTCTAGCGTCTATCTTGATGTCGTGTGGTGTGAAAACTCGGAAATTCAAAATGCTGTACTAGGTATCTCAGTCTGTGTTATAAATACTTGTTATATCGTCAGCCTTGTCTAACCATCACATTATTCTTCATCAGTAAAGGAGAACGGATCACACGATGTTATACGACTGGAGAAATGTCTTGTGATTGACATGGAGCAGGGGCACCCAACGACCGAATCTTTCCAAAGACGTCAGAAGTGTCGTAAATGGATTTCTCTATGTTCTAGAAGGCTTTTTAGTTAATTTGGAGATGCCCTAAAAAATATTTATCTGTTCGGATATTTAAGGGGAACGTTCGTCGTTTCGAAAATTCTAGGGTCCTTTTTTGAGTCATCCGAAAGTTTTAGCTATCCTGATGGATCTTGTCGAAAGTTCGAGGACACTGAGAGACCATATTTTCACTAGAAAATTTTAGTGGAAGTTTTTCGTTATACGTGTGCCTATCGAAATTTCGCGAAAATACTAGGCAATATAAATGTTTACCCGAATATTATAGGCGTTAAACCTATTCATCCGAAAACGTTAGGGGGTGTAAATTATACGACAGGATCGAGCTCAATCACCTCAATTGCCTTTATCTTTCATTAGGTTCACGTACATTCCTGATTACCTCTAATGCTCACCGAAACTTTTAGCAGCTTTTGGAATAATTAAGCCAAACGAAAATTTTAGAGAACAAACAAAACCGTCCGAAAATTATGGGACATGATAAAAGTGAGCACATCAATTCCGAAAATTCTAGGGAAACTTTATGGTTTTCCGAAAAAAATTGAGAAGTCTAGAGCGTCGCTGGGAAAAAATTTCGAAATTCTTAGGCGACCTTCCATCCGAACAGATATTTTACCGAAATATTCCGTTGGGTGCCCCTGATGGAGACACACACAGTAGGGTGGCCATGTTGCTGAAACAACAGGTTAGTCTGAGTCTTGTCAACACTTACCATTCCCCCCCCCCCCCCCCCCCCCTGCCCCTGGTCAATTGCCTGGCAGGTGAATCTTTGCCTCCTAGCTTAAAACCAACCTTACTTCATCGTACTGCTGAAAATTGTCGAGTGACTTACATGTATACTCGAGACGCAGAACAGGAATCCTTAGATTTTATAATAACCTTGAAGTTAATAAATGATGTTGGATGTTAACTCGGCTGTGGGCAGTTTGAAGAGAAGCTAGGCTCGATTTCCGTCGCTCTCTCGAGTTTAAAGCGTTTTATGTCAAGCAAATGATCTGGTTTTTTTTTTCGATTTCCAAGAACATAACTGATGAATCAAAAAAAAAATGAAGAGAATGAAGAAAACCGTTTTACTTACAGTCTTCAATTAAAACTTCCAATTAAGTGCAAGTTTCATTAGCTTTAATTTTATGCGATCGAGCGCCGAATGATTTTTATTCATAAACATGATCACAAACACACACAAAAACCTAACATGTATGTATTAACATAATTCTTGTACCTCGACAGGAAAATGACGAGCATAGAAAGGCAGAGCCGCTGCAAATTACTGAACAAGACCTATAGTAAAGAAGGACAACTTTAAACCTGGCGTTTTTTGACGAGGTTAGTAGATTAGCTTTAAAGCTCGCATCTAGTCCGTATGAATAATATTTGTTTTGAAGGTTTAAGTTTGAACACCAGAATTTATTTATTTCGGGCGTGAAAAAATGTATCAATTCTGTACGTTTTTGATTAATTGGAAATTTCTCAAAAAAGAACTACAAGAGTGAAGATATCTCAACAAAAATTGCGAATGAAAAATGTCTGTACATAAGCCGAAAAATATTCAATTTGGGTTTGTTTACATAATTTCCTGGTATTTTGAAAATTTTGATATTAGGCACCGATGCCTTCTGTGTGTTCTATTTAATGATTGTTTGTTTTGTTTTTATCTTCATGCAGGTTCCTGGATGCCTTTGATGCTCTTGCGTCTCGTATCAAAATCAAGCAAGAAATATCACAGTCCAAGCGAAAGAAGAGTTTTAATTCGAGGTAGATTGTCATCTTCAAGATCATTTTAACAGAACAATATAGCTAAGTTTTTCTTTTTGCTGAAGACCATTTGCCGATTAACTTTCAAGCTTAGAACATTGTCCTTTAGTGCTATTTCTAAAAACAGTTCACATTTTTATGAAAAATTTTTTCTATGTTAACAACTGTTTAAATTTTTTCAATTTTCCCGCCAAAAAACTTAGACAAAATACGGCGCTCAAAATACGCATGCGCCATTTTTAAAAAAAAAAAATCAAAGAATGTTTTGTAGCGCTTGTCAATAAAATATAATTTAGTTTTCTTGCTTTCTTTGATATTTTTATATTGTAATTAAGAGAGGTCAATAAAGTCAACAGTGATCTTTATTATTTTTAATAAAATATTTAAACAAGTGTTTTGTGTTTCAGTAAACTTTATTCACTTACAATATACATAAGTAGAAATCAGTTAATTAATAAAAAGGGTGTGAAGAAAATATCTTCCCTCTATATACTAAGACTTTTGGCGCGAAAATTTGAAATATTTTGCACAGCGTTTCCCCTGGCAACTTTCTCGGCAAAAAATTCAAAATGGCTGCTCTGGAAAATTTTCCGCCAAAAAAATGTAAACACGATCTCGCGCAAAAGAAATTACAAAATGAAACGCCAATTTCGTAACGATTCGATATTTTAGTTAAAACCCTTTTCCAAAATGAAACTATTTTTCCCTTTTTTTCCCAACTTTTCAGTCCTTCAAAGTTTTTGCACGAGATGGTGAATACATGTTAACTATAAAGATAAGCAACATGGCAAGCTATATTCTGCACTGTGGAAAATTAATTCGCGTTTTTTTTTTGTCTCGTTTACCAGCAATAACCCGAGAAAACAGATAACATTTCACGGCGCCACTACCAATTCCACCGCAATGAAATTTGCAGCGATGCCACGAAATGCCATATGTTCAACCAAGTTACATTTCCAAAAAGCTTAGAAGTTTTAAGTGCTTATAACTTGTCATGTTGCCTGCGGATAAAGACCTTTTCCAACCGTCAATATTCGTTTGTAACAGATTTATTAATTTCAACTGTTGTTTTGGTCGCAGAATATAACAATTTGATTGTGCTTAACAAGAAAACATAGAAAAATCAATCCAACTTCACGGCTTTAACAAAGACGAAGTATTAAATAATTCCTAGAGCAAATTCAACAGCTGTTTTAGCCGGAGAATATAACAATTTAATTGTGCTTGGCTCCAAGTTGTACATAAGCGTAAAATATTTACAAAAAGCAAAAAAAACTTGGAAATATCGACCCGCTTGTAAAATTCGTGAATTTAGCAAAGACTAAGCTTAAATAATTTACTGGAGGAAATTCAAAGTTGTTTTAGCCGCAAAATATAATTTAATTGTGGTTAGCTCCCAATTTATATACAAAGGCAAAATATTTAAGAAGAAAACACAGAAAAATCAAGCCGCTACAAAAAAAGTCGTGCCTTTTTCAAAGATTAATCATAAACGATTTCTGGGAGCAAATCTAGCTGTTGTTTTAGTCGCAGAATGTCACAATTTAATTGCTTGATTCCATGTTCTTAAATTCTACCAGCCGAGTTCAGGTTTCGTCAACATATTCAACAATTGGAAGCTCGGCTCAATGTATAAAATTCTATTTTGATTTCATTAATGTTTTGTCCTGTGTTACATCGAGTGCCGGAAGGAAAAAGCTCTTTATCCAGTGTGGAAGTATTAAAACATTAAACAAAACCAATGTCTGGTTCGAGGAACAGAAGTCATGCTATTCTGATCCAGTGTAATCCCACCCTTTACACGAAGTTTTGCTATTTAATCAACAAATGAAAAAGCAAAATAGAGGTTATACAGACCACAAAAAGATAACAATTCTTCGTTGAAATTTTTGTTTTAATTTTACGTCAACAAGAAAAAGAAATCTCTAAACATTTATAAACATATTTTATCTTTGCCAAATCAGTTACTTGCGAATGTCTTTGGACTTATAAAGCACAACAAAAATAACAACAATTTCACAAGAACGAGCAAGACAAAATTATGAAAAACTGAACTGGTATAAAGAGATTTATACGAACTATATTAATTCAGAGAAAAACAATTTAAATAAAGTGTTCCCATATGTTTTGTTTTTTCGTCTTAAAGTTTTGTGAAAACTTATAACACATCAAGATTCTACAAGATTGCCAATTCACAAAATCTAATTTGAACAAATTGTTTTCCTTTATCGCAAAAAGTAATAAGTTCTTTGCATTGTTTCAGTATATGGAAGGAAAAAAACGATTTAACAAGAGCATACAAAAAAAATTTTGACAAGCAATACAATTAGAGCAACAAAAAACTTTCGCTGAATTTAATCATTGACGATTTTTATTAATATAAAAGTGAGCAAGTAAAAAAAAATAACGTCTTGAAAAAGTGGGATTTTGTGGTCTGTACAACGCTAAATACTAACATAATCGACATAATTTTTTCGTTACATTCTCCAAACCAGATATCAGGGTTTTGTATAAATGTACTTAGCTTACAAATGACAAGAGAACGTAGGAACACATGCAAGCTAAAGTTAAAAAAAATAAAAGATAAATAAAACAAAATGTGCAATGATGAACAATTTTTTTAGCGATTTTACAATGCTCAATGATTTTCTAGGAGGAATTTGTTTGGCTTCAAATTTGAAAATACCCTGTTCTCTTGTCAACTACAACTAATCTGTCGATGAAGCAAACGTGTAAACATTGTTAAGGTGACGCTATCAAGTGTATTGCATATGCGAAATAGAGATAATTTTTCACATACATTTCAGTTAAAAAACGTGACGTTTTGCAAATAAACTGTAAAAATAAAGCATGTCTGAATGTAAACAATTGTGGTTTAAAGTTGTTTTTTTTCTAACTTCAAATAAATTCCAAACTGTCGTTCGTTTTGCAGTGCCACCTTAAAAAAATCACCTCGTTGCGACATCCAATAAATTTGATTAAAAAATTGTAAATGGTGGCTGATGTTAAAAAACATTAAATTACTTTAAATTTGATGTACAGTTCAATAATTGATACTTTCAACCAGATCTTATTATACACCGAGAGTGACATTTTCTTACAAAATTTAAACATTTGTTCAGCCACCATTTTCACTAAAAATTATTTCACAATCAAAGTTCTTATCTTTGCAGTCACTGTATTTCCTCTCGATGAAGTAATTCCAGTTTGTCCTTTTGGCCAGGTCCTCTGCGGTCCTTTTCTTTTTTCCTTTTGTTTCCTGAAAAAATAAATAATTAATTAAATGATTAGCAAATGCTCAAATTTAAAACTTTAACGACAACAACAATCTGAAATGGGGTCTTCAACGCGCCAAAGCAATTGCAAAAGGAAATTTCAGGGCCGTACTAGAACTAGTTGCAAAATAAAGTTTATTGCTTGAAAATATAAAACTTTGCAAATTGTGCCACAGAAAGGCGTTTACGCTTTAAACGGTCACCATCCCACGTACATTCGTAGCCGGGTTGAAAATTTCGCACGCCTTATTGGCTTTTGAACCGTTTCTCGTTGCAGTTTTCATGTGAATTTTTCTAAACTTTAAATTCTAAATTCTGTATTTTGTTTTAATTAGCAGATTGCGTTATATCATTTCATGGTAGACAAAAATTTCGTGAATTTAACAAAACATACATCTTTGTAGTCGAATTCCGACTTCAGTGAAGCAACGTTCAAAGCACGTGTTGACTAGCTTTGGCGACTTCTCTTACATTTTGGAATTTCTGGACAAAATTTAAGTAATAGGTTCCAAAACTAATGCTTACCTTTCGGTTGCTTAGCGTTAAGGCTTCCTTCCTCCAGGATGTAACCGCTTCTTGTTAGCTTCAAGCATCTTCTTTCCCACTCGCCTTCAGAAGCCAGGACGACACATCTTCACACATCAACGGACAATTTGTCATGAATATGGATTAGTAACTCACGCCAATCACTGACAAGTATGTCAAAGATTTGGCACGGATTTTTTTTTGGCACGCTTCTTTTAAGTCGGCGAATCACGAGAAGAGAAGAAAGAAAGACATCGCACGTTATGAATATATCATTATATTTCTTTATTTGAGTTGTTTTTGTATGTTGTAAAGTTAGGAAAAGAAATAAGAAAAGCAAAGGTCACAAAGAAATCATTTCAGTAAAAAAATCTATCTGACAGCGGCAAGATAATTTATTGCAAGGATGTAAAATTGTATATTGTCTACTAGTTCTGGTCATTCTTGACAACCAATTTCTCAAGTTCACGGATTTGTTCAGTAAATAAAAAGCAGTCTTCAAAAGAATTTTCTTAATTCAATCTCATGTTAATATACTGAGAATTTAATGATACATCAAGAGATTATTCCCTGTTTGATTTATTTTTTTTAATCCATTCTTGATCATTCTTTAGCGAACTTCTCTTCTTTAGAACAGATACTTTCTATATCCCTTATCAGAGGACCAACAAAAATAGTCATTCCCAAACTGTTGGGGTCGGTATAATTACCTCTCTTTACTTGAAGACCGCGCTGGTCTGGACCGACCCTACAAGCTTTCCAAGCGTCTGCGGATATCATCACATGAGACAAAATAAAATCTTCAGTGAAATTCAGTGCCTTACAATAGCCATGAAGAAATGTGATGTGCGCGTGCGTGTTTTTTACCTCCCACAATCGTAGCAAATTTCCAAACACATATGAAGATGCTCGACTGTCACCCTTGGTGTCGAAGAGTACGGGCAATGTGTTGGGCTACCGGAGCTAGAGTCCCGTGTTCCTCGTGATCTTTTTTGCCAAGGGGCTAAACTGCTTATGGTACCCTCAAAAAAATGTTCCTTTATCCTTGAAAAAGAACCAAATGCTGGATGGCAAGCAAGGACGCTCTTGTCCAAGCTTTTTAGCCGATAGTCAAGTGTAAGAATTTGACATCGTCGCTTTTTCACTGAGGCATATCTGCGAAGTTTTGACACCCTTGGTAGCTTTTCGCGGAGCCCCTTCACCTCTTCGTATTTTCCGTTAATGATCACGTGATCAACGTCACGCCACTTTAAATACCTTATTGTTACTTATTTTCGCGATTAAAAAAGCGAAATTTAATACCCATATTTTTAGCGCTTTTAACGTATTTTTCTGGGGAAATGGCGAAATTGAGCCCCGCGAAATACTTCCGTTCCATTTCCGCGCAATCAACTTCCCGCCAAAAAAAAAAAAAAAACTTGTGACGAGCGGTTGCGTAAAAGGCTAGTCGCGCAGTTGGTCACGCAGTCTGTCAACATGTCATCAAGTCATGCAAGTGTTTGCCCTCTGCCTGCGTTTACATTTTTGTAGTGTGTTTTACGCTTCAGCGTTCTAGAGAAGGAAATTCATTTTCCTTCGTCGTAGTAACGTAGTGATAAGGGACGAGCAATTTTGCTGAAAACTTTTTTATTTCTTCCTCCTTGAAATGAGGCTACTTAATTTACACTTCAAAATATTTTCAATCCCGGCTTGGTGGCAGATAAATATTTCGACTTTGACGTCTTTTGGATTACGTAAACTTCACTGGGAAACTTGCCCAGAGGTCACGTGACAACGCCATCATTCCACATTGTAAAAGTTGTTGAAGTTGATTCTGAGGAGGAAGTCAGCTAAGTGAGACTGATATCCACGGCGAACAAGCTTGCTTACCACTGCAAAACAAAAAGAAAAACAATCCAGTGATTTACAATTATTCCATGAGCGCGCGATGAAGGGTGAGCCCGAAACGTATGGAACTGTGAACTATTTCAAAGGCACTGAACTACTCATTTAGTGAGAACTTTTTTTAACTTTGAGATATTCGATACTCAGTTACTTGGCAAAAATGTAAGCTACAAGGAAAAAAAACGTATCCGTTCTTGACCATGCTAAAGCATATTCCAAACGAGTACAGAGTAAGAAGAATTAATGCGCTAGTTTTTCGTATGCGCTAATGCGTAAGAAGAAAACCAGTGAAACCCGCCTAGTTGGCCATGACTAGTGACCTTCAGATCGGGATACGAGATCGAGTACGACGTTCAATCCAGTAAGTTTTCCAGAGCTTACACTTATCCCTGTTGCTGACCAATTAAAAAGGAGACTATCGGCAAAAGATCGGTGTGAAATGTGACAATCGAAAGCATAAGCACTAGGTTTGAAAAGTTGCACTCGTACTCTGATCTGAACTTCACTACTATCTTCACTACTATCTCATAACCAACAAGTAGGAAAGCAGGAGTGGAATAATTGTTTTATTCATTTTAACTTAGTATTTCTTCGTTTAAATCACTTTACTGGGCGATGTTTCAATTTTGATCGAAACTAAACGTTTGATCGCCTCGTTTGCATAAAAATGGCGGCGAAACTAAGTGGCGTAGCGTTCACGAAGCAAATTGAATTCTTCTTAGTTCCTTGCCCCCAGGTGGGGGATAGAGCCGTGCAAATTGAATTAGAAGTCACTAAAATAGCTTTCTCAGTGAGCTCTTGGATTAAATTGTTAGAAAAAAATTGTCATAAAACTTGTTTTTAACTCTTTACCTGTGAAAAGGAAGCTTGCGTACTCCTTGAAGGCTTTATGAGTATTACACATGACGTCAAAGGCAGGATGTCTCACGTGCCCCGTGCTAGGGTCCTGTTGCCATGGAGACGCTAAAAGTTGCGTGCGCATCTTGAGTATAAGGGTGCCCAGATCAGAGATGATAGTCATAACAGGCGCGGCCTTGCGACTGAGCAGTGAACGGAAAATAGCTTTTCTCAGGTATTCGGCGTGTTGGTTGTGTAGGTCGTCCAAGCTTCTTACCTGGAAGAAAGAAGTTAAAGCTAAGTTATTCTCGATAATTAAAGGCTGGATAAAACATGAGCGAGAGTCAAACTCTTGCTCTTGGTGGACAGCAAACGTGAATGATAACCAAGGTACAGAGCAATGATGAACGAACGAACGAACGAACGAACGAACCAACCAACCAACCAACCAACCAACCAACCAACCAACCAACCAACCAACCAACCAACCAACCAACCAACCAACCAACCAACCAACCAACCAACCAACCAACCAACCAACCAACCAACCAACCAACCAACCAACCAACCAACCAACCAACCAACCAACCAACCAACCAACCAACCAACCAACCAACCAACCAACCAACCAACCAACCAACCAACCAACCAACCAACCAACCAACCAACCAACCAACCAACCAACCAACCAACCAACCAACCAACCAACCAACCAACCAACCAACCAACCAACCAACCAACCAACCAACCAACCAACCAACCAACCAACCAACCAACCAACCAACCAACCAACCAACCAACCAACCAACCAACCAACCAACCAACCAACCAACCAACCAACCAACCAACCAACCAACCAACCAACCAACCAACCAACCAACCAACCAACCAACCAACCAACCAACCAACCAACCAACCAACCAACCAACCAACCAACCAACCAACCAACCAACCAACCAACCAACCAACCAACCAACCAACCAACCAACCAACCAACCAACCAACCAACCAACCAACCAACCAACCAACCAACCAACCAACCAACCAACCAACCAACCAACCAACCAACCAACCAACCAACCAACCAACCAACCAACCAACCAACCAACCAACCAACCAACCAACCAACCAACCAACCAACCAACCAACCAACCAACCAACCAACCAACCAACCAACCAACCAACCAACCAACCAACCAACCAACCAACCAACCAACCAACCAACCAACCAACCAACCAACCAACCAACCAACCAACCAACCAACCAACCAACCAACCAACCAACCAACCAACCAACCAACCCAACCGACCAACCAACCAACCAACCAACCAACCAACCAACCAACCAACCCAACCGACGGACGGACGGACGGATTGACGATTGTGTTTTATGAATGGCAAACAGTGGAAGAACCAATCAGGTTCGTGCATTAGTCATTATTTTAAGGTTTCGAGTTCACCTACATTAAGTAGTCCTTCCTGAAACTCTGACCACGTGACGTTCAGAATCTGGTTTGACAGGTATCCTTCCAGATTATGTACAAAGTGCTGCATCTCGTGTCTGAGAAAAGTAAAATATTAAACATAGCTGTTCAATAAGGGAAGGGTGAGGAATGGGGCGAAGTCCCACTGTGGGGGGGGGGGGGGAGGAGGGACGGGGAGGGGAAGGTGCAGGCAAGAGCTTATCTGCCCTTGGTCCTTCTATTTTCTAGCAAAAATGGGCGAACCAAGTGAAGCACTTGACATTCCCTTTTCGGTTAACAGTAGGATTCTCAAAGCTAAGCATTTGACCATCTTTCTAAGTTTGAAATAATTACCTGAAGAGCTGCAGCTGACGAATTTGAGGCGACCCTGCTGCGTTGCGAGAATAAGCTGCAACAAGAAAACAGTTGCACATTTGTTGGTAGAAATTATTGTAGCTCAGACTTAACTGTTGATACAATCAAGGGCAACAAGCCGGGATCTGGCCTTCGAGAATCGATTGCGTCCGCCCAACGTCTACGTCAGAGGTTGCTAAGCAACCACATGCTGATGACGTAACCACATGCTGATATGGCAAGTCAAGGGCTGGTTGCGAGTGTTTGGATTAGTGTATGATTAAAAATAAACACATTAAACAGTTATATCTTCGAGGTGATTTGGCTGACAAGAAAAATTAAGTCCCTTTTCAATTTGAAGGACAAAAACGTCCACAAATCCCACGCGGTTTACGAAGGCAATTGTGACTGTGGTGTCAACTATGTAGGTGAAACACAAAGAAATTTCAGTGTTCGGATTAATGAACATTCTAACACCACCAAGGTCTCAGAACCTGCGAGACATCTACTTGAATTCCCGCGACACTCATTCACATGGAATGTAATCACCGGACAACACAATTGGCGAAAACGCAAGATCCTGGAGGCTTTGTTTATTGCTCTAAGAAAGCCAGAGCTAAACAAAAAGCTGTTAGCTCATCCAATTCACCTGTTCCCCATGGGAGTGACTTAACATTTAAATACGAAACCACGCGGCAAAGAAACATCAACCCTGATGATGACTTTTAGTCGAAAACGTTCGGTTTTACATTTTAACTTATGTATATAATAGCCTTTGAACTTTTAAAGTTTTAAAAAATAAACAGTTGATAAGACTTCATAATGGCGCCAAGAACGGCATCAGAGATTGGATTGAAAGCAAGGACGTCAGTTAATAAAAAAAACGCGTGGCTCCAAAACGTTTTCTGCTAAAATAGCGTATGTTTGGAGGATTTTGCCGTAATTCATTTTTAATAGGCTAAATCATGATTTTCTGTGCTCCATTGAAACGACCTTCTAATGGGGATGCAGGGAGAAGACGTCTGCACGCAGGCTACTAAAAACAGGTCTACATTTCCACGTTTGACGAAGGTTTTCCGCAGCGAATTTTTTTCCTAGGGCTACACAGCAAACAGAATTCTAATTAAGTGAAAAATGTCTTCCAGTGAGCAAGGCACAATGGCGCGATTGTATCTATAACTTACCGACATGCTTCAAATGAAACCATATGTCCCGCAAAACCCAGGACAGGCGTTTTAATCGCAGCATGAACGAGAAAACCTGAAAGAAAAATAGAAAAAAGCACGTCAATTAATTCAGGACCTGTTGATACCAACAGCTAACCTACTGGCGATTGCGTGACATGCCGTGACCTATTGTCACACTCTACTCCACCCACCTGTCACGGAAACCACATTAAAGACAGATTATTTATCTGCGTCAAGAAAATTTTACCTTGTTGTATCTGACAACGGATTTCTCAGTGATTATGATGTTAAGCGGCCATTCCACCTGGCGAAGAGAAACAAGCAATGTCATAAATATAACACGGTAAGCAGAACAACTCAAATTAAAAAAAAAAATGTTGATTTCTTATCACTTACTCTGTATCTCAACTCTAGAAAGTCTAGGGTACTCATTTCTGAAAAAAAAAAGAAACCTCCGCTGAGCAAATGAATGCCAAGGAAGCATTTTGACTATACTGTATTTATTAGAATCTGGCGGCAGAGTACTTTGCACTCCAGTGTCAAAGTAATTGGCGCTTGCTTTTACTTTACTTCGCTCTCGCACCACTTTTTTGACCAATTAGAAGTAAAACCAAAAAGTGTCGTGATTTGCTCGTAAACGTTTTCCCGCGCTTCGTGCCGGCTACATATACGTATTTGCTTCGAGTTTTGATCGGTTCACTGGATTGTCTGTACCCTGGATTGTCTGTATCTAATCGAAAAACGCTCTTAGTATCCGTTGGCTCTCATCCCAAATCTTCCCTTCATTGATGGCTGTTTGTGTCTGGATAATCATCAGGAATATACACGTTCGATATTCTTAGTGAGTCACAAATGTAACTCCACTCACACTGTGGGGATGGGCAACCTGTGACTTCAGCTACAGACACTGCCTCTAGTGTGCACTTACCGTTTGGTTTAAATATATCAGGCAGGTTCTTGAGGGCAAAGGCGAGGTGCTGCGCATGCTCTGTAGTATCAGAGTACACGGATAACTGAAGAGCCTTTCCCACAATGGCGTTCATCACTGCAGCAGAACACATCTCCCGTGGGGACACCCCTGAGGCAAGCTGCAGAAAGCAAAATGTCACAGAAGTTAAAACAAACACAACTGTCTCGTGTACCAACCGGATGCTATCAGTTCGTCACGCAATCTTAAGGAGGGGATGATTGCGTGACGGTCACGCAACCTAACAGAAGGGAAGATTGCATGACTGACGGAAGTACAGTGTAACAGAAAGTGAAGTTACCTTTTCGAACAGTTGGTTGGACAGCGAGAGAGAAAATTCACCATCTTCCATGAACAGCAGTTTCTTGAACAAGTCAAAGTGTCTGTTGATTTGTAGATCTTCAATGAAATACGCCACGATAGCAGAATTAACCAACGATATCCTAGAACGCAAAAACATACAAATTGTTTTATGCTACTATCCCGGCCAGATCAATCCATGAATCGAGAATCAATGATTGGAAATTAATCAATTAATCAATATCAATCGATAACAGTTGATTGATATTGATTGGTATCGGCCAATAGATCACTTATCCACCACGGTCATAAGTAAAATTTTCTTGTAGTTACGACTTGCTATCAACTTTTAAGGCTGGTTTTCACTAGCGCATAAGCATAAGCATAAGCATAAGAAATTAAGAAGCAAGTGAGAACACCAGGACATAAGCATAAGAGCATACGCAGGCGCAGTAATAACAAAATTCCTCGATACCAGCTTTCCTCAACTACAATCAAGATGGCGGATTATAACCCTTATGCATATGCAGGTAACCAGCGAAAGAAAATTGAATATCTTGCTTCAGCCAAACTAGATAACCAGGTTGTCTTGGTGGAGCTTGAAAAAGCTATGCTTACCATGATCTCTGGCTGGGGTCAAACGAAAAATAAAAGGAAAAACTCACTGAGCAAGAAGAGGAGCCATGACAGATCTCTGAAGCAGGACCGGAAGTGACATCAGCCGTGCCGCGTCCGTATCATCGTCATCAGCATCCGTGCCTGCCACAAAGAAGAAATGATAAATTTTCTTAAAAATTTAATTCACTTATTAGATTTGCTCGAGTGGTAAATGAAGTGTTAGATAAAGCAGAAGGTTCAATTAGTGTCAGAGAGATTTATTCAGTCATGTCCTTGATGGATCTTTCAACATTTTTTAGAGAGGTGGCACTCCGAGCCATTCAAAGCTAACCTACTTTGTAAACGTAAGCACTTTACAATCTGAACTTACTAGGTGGTTACTACTGATCAATAACGACTCTTACGTAGCCAATCATATTGCGAGACACCAAGAGTTAGTCACGGGATTATGCCCATTATGCATAATGAACCCATTGCTGATGAATCAACATTTAAAATTCGAAATCCTGTTTCACGCAGCTCCCATTCTATGTATTCTATCAGAAATCGTCATACGCCTGCAGGAGAGCTCGTAGGAGACGGAGACAAAAAGAGCCTCGGGCCACTCAGATGCGTGCTTTTTAGTTTTGCACTGCACGACATTCTGACAAAATTAAGGGCTGTTAACAGTCCACTCAAGTTTCATCTCTCAATACTGTACCTTGTGTGACTGGAAATGATCCGTAAGCGCCTTGTAAAAGATTAGATGAAGGTTTCTTATCTAAATAAATAAAAAAATTTAGGTTACATCACTATTAGTAATAATCTGAATTAAAAACCCAAGGCTAATATTCTGCGCACAATATATTTTCAACCGACATTGCTTGGTGACATAAGCATCCTTATATGGTATGTTGCTGACGGAATAATTTTAGACAGAACGCACGAGGGCTCGTGCTGTTTTCCAATTGGCTTATAACAATTGCATATTGATAAAAATTGAATGTTCACGAGCGTGGGACAAGAAAAAAACCTCCCTCCGACGGGAATCAAACCCATGTATGTGGCCTCCCAGATACCGGTTGGGCGCTCTAACTACTGAGCTACGAGAGACTCTTGGGTTCACACTTAACTACCCTAGTCCCAGAGATTTCCTCATTACTATTTTACCGTAAAAGCACTTTTGTTCAGTAGAAGAAAACAAAAAGGAAAAACTTGGAGACGAGGGTAACACTTGATTTATTGAAAGTTTTAAATGATCGTCGGAGTGAATTTCCAATTTAAGAAATTGGAATAAAAAAGCCTGAAAAAAAAATTCAGGGCATCAACGGGATTCAAACCTGTGACCTCCGCGATACCGGTGCGATGCTCTAACAACTGAGCTATGAAGCCACACATTGGGATCGAGGTCAATTGTGAGTACTTATTTTCCCGTGAGAGGAGTGAAATGACGCAATGTATATGAATTGATTCATATATTAACTGCGGATGTATATGAAAGTGATAAATGATCCTCCTAGTGAATTTCCAATTTAAGCAATTGATTTATTACGAGCAAAGGCCTACCTAACACATCAAAGTTGTCCTGAAGCGGTTCCACTTGAGAAGCTAACCACACGTCTTCAAACACCAACTGCTTTGACTGTCGCTCCAAATCAGTTTTATCTTAAAAAATAACAGCATGATCAGGTATTAATGTCATACGTTATTAATGTCATACTTACATACAAAGTTTCTTGTCAGCTGAACCTAGTCGTTCAAAGAGTGGATAACGCTATCCACCTGATAAATCACCATAGCGTAGTTTGTTTCGTCAATACTTATCCACTGGATAGTGATTCACCTGATGTATCGCGTATCCACCCTTTGAACAACTGGACATGATCTTCATATGTTTATTAGTATTAATTAAAAAAGAATTTGGTTGACTAAGGGCCGATTCGCACTAGCGGACAAGTTTTAAGTGTCATAACATTTTTGACAAAAACAAAATTGTCTCGACAAGTCAGAGACATTTTGAAGAAAATTATTTAATTAATTATTAGTACAATAGCTCTGCACGTGCTTCTGGCATCCTGGTACATTTCTCGGCACGGTCGTCTTGTGCAAACATCAAATAATCAGGCAGGTCCACATGGTGAAAAATTTTAAAACGATTTGCATTTGAAGTGCGCGTGTACTGATGTTTTTGTGCTCGTGCGGGGAAAATGTCGCAAAAAAACTATTTCTTTTCTCCTCCATTTATACGCGCAAACTGGTTCCCTCCGCATTCTTTTGTTCCAACCCCGGTATTACCATCCTTCCACGACCTCACCTCGGCACACAAACGTGTTTTGCCGCCTATCGTGGAAACATTTCGCGTGTTGTTTTTTAGTACAATCCAGACAAAACACAATAGCCAATCAACAACGTATTGTTATCTGGCATTAGAGGGGCGTTGGAATGCGACTTGTCATGACTTGTCCTGCCTCGAGGCAGGACATCGTCCCCTTTGAAGATTTGTCCGTTTTGACAAAATTTGCCCTTGTCCAACAAGTCGTTCGCACTTGTTTTTGCGATTGTTTGACAACATGTATCGCGCGTGCAACGCGGACCAATCAAAAGACAACTGCTTCTTTCTTTTCCTGAATTGTTGGACAAGTCCTAGGTCTCAAAAAACGTATTCGCACTTGTTTTCTGTAACAAGTGACACACAAGTGATGAAATCTACCAATTGTTTCAAAATCTGTCCGCTAGTGCGAATTCGCCCTAACAAAACAATTATTATTTTTTAATTGAATATAGAAAGTAAGACACTTTGTCCTCACGTGAGTAACGTCAGCGTACTCGGCGTCTAAGGATACGTCACCTTGCTTTGCAAAATTTTGCTGAAAATTGCTGGCTCATTGAATTATGGGAAAGGGAATTAGATTGACTATAGGGATGAATTGTTCACCGCATCGTTTTAAGCAACACGTTTGAAACGCCAAGCACATGCTGTGCGATATTCTTTCAAATACTTACACTGGTCGTAATATATGCTGATTTAGAGAGATTTTGAACTTAACGTGATCATTGTCTTTAATCCTATCTCACCTTTGTCATCTTTGACGTAATACATGATATTTTTTATCTTGACTGCGGGCTCATGTCCACGAGTGGACACCTTTGTCTTCTCTCCTACTGACCCCTCCCCAATTGGGTACATAATGTTCTGAATAACGCTCGAGGGAGGAGCCCCACGTGTGGGTACTTCTCCAAGGGCTTGGGCTGACCTCTCCCCTCGTGGGTACAAAATGTCTTGAGCTACGCTGTGGGGTGGGGTGCCACGGGTGTGTGACACGTGAGATGTTGATTGTTCATCAGGACTAGGATATAAAATATCTTGAGCCACGCTAGGGGGAGGGGTCCCACGGGACGTTTCTTGGCTCTCTCCCAATAAGGTTATGTTTCCTAGAAGAGTCTGCACTGACGCATCGGAGGGATGCTTCCATGTTGATCTGGAGCTGTGCTGCATGACTTGCGCAACATTTAGACCATCGCCGCTGGCAGCAGAAGTGAGAGACATCTGAGAGTCGGACGGGTGGCCATGCTGGGACAGGCGAGGGGTCTGAAGAGTGGGCGTGTCCAGAGTAGTAGGGTACAAGAGGCTGCTGACAGATGAGTCACTCGGGTGCCCATGCTCCAGAGAGCGAGCTTCAGTGGCGGCTCCTTCCTGCGTACCGCCACCGTACAGAAGCTGATGCGCGGAAGAGTCAGCCGGGTGCCATTGCGAGGACGGCGTCCTAACGATACTCGCCGTGTCTGTTTCGCCACCATATAAAACGTCTTGAGCGGAAGAATCCGAAGGATGACCCATAACCAAACCTCCGGCGTCAAAATCAAAAGGCTGGGCTACAAAGCTAGAAGACTGAGTATCCACGCCTGTTTCCCTTGAGGGGGTACTGGGGTAGAGAATGTTCTGTAATGATGAATCAGCAGCATGAGGTGTACTTGTTTTACTTGTTTTAACCGGATCTTCTCGCACACCAGACCGAGCCGTCTTTTCTTCACTACTCTTTTGTTTATCGCTGTACATGGCAAACTGTATGGAGGAATCTGATGGGTGGCTCTTTAGGGTAAAAGCAGCTATCTTCACCTCACCATCTACTGGGGCTTCCCATGTTTTCCTGCCTGAGCCCGCTTCTGTAAGCTTTCCAAACTCGGCAGCACTCGCTTCAGGTTTGTTCCACGTCTTCCTGACTCTGCTTTCAGCAGTAGCTGCTTCAGAGCTCGATGTAGTCTCCAGACCGAGCTTCTCATTCTGTGCACTTTCGCTTACGTTTGAAACTCTTTCGTCCGCGACATTAGATGCTGCAGCTATGGACTCTGACAAACCAGAAGTGTTCTTTCCCTGCTCAGCTCTCAACAATGCATCAGTTTTCACGCCGCTAGCAATAAGCGATACAATGCTTGGACTGGGAGCTGAAGCTGGCGTAGACACTTTCTCTTCAACCGCAGATACTTCGTCTTCTTCTTTACCAGGCCCCGCATCGGTAACATCTCTTATTTTAACAGGAGTCTGGGCACCGGAAGCTTGTGCCATTTGAGCCATCAAGCTGTCCAACCGAGCCTTCTCCTGGGCCATGAACTGGGCTCTAGCAGAGTCGAGTAATCTTCGCCGGATGAGCCACTGAGCATGAAACTCCCTATGCTCCACCTCACGGCTAAGTTCGTCATAGTACTTGATCAGTTCTTCCCTGAGAAAAGAAAATTTTAAGGGGAAGTCTCACCAACGTTTAGCGCTACTTGAAAATCTAATGAAGCTGTTGGTTTAAATTGAAAATCCACTTATAGTTGCTTAACCTTGCTAAAACGTGAAGTACTGTTTACAGAAGTTGTTTAAATCTGGCGTGGCTACGGACGGGTAGGAAAGAAGTGGTCTAAAACTTGGGGCCGACGTTTTCAAGTTTGACAGTGTTACTTGGACGAAATTCACTAAAAAAAACCATTGATTATGGTTTGTTCACGTCCTAGAGAGTCAGTTTATGCATTCTTTGCCATTTAAAGGTTAATTTGTTGATCAGTGAGTGCATCTTTTAAAAATCTAGCACAGTTTACGCAAAACCAAGAAGACCTCTCGTGATAGTGCCCCTTTAAAGGATCAAGTTCACTTTTGTATTATCACCAATGTCCAAATGTTATTCTTCTCACTGATTTTTGTACAATACAAAGAAATTCCCAGCTCACCTTGCCTTGTTTTTCATCTCTTCCTCGACCGAGGCTGTAGTGATTTCTCTGTCCTTTGCTTCTTGTACACGTTTAATATCTGCCTCTTTTTCTTCTTTTTTCGCCAAAGCTTTATGCTGTTAAAGAAATAAAAGATTGTTCAATTTAACAGAAGTTAGCTGGCCACATCTTTAAAATGGTCACCATCCAACACCCTAAGATGGCATTAACCCAGGTTTCTGAGGGAAAGAGAAGAGGCGGTGAATCGAGGGAAGCCTGGCGCAGAACCTCAAGAAAAAAAAAGAGGAGCACTGGGTTTCAACTCGTTGTTCGAAGTGGGAGAAGTTGTACGTGACCAGGTGACATGGGGTAGATAAATTTCCTGCCCATCCTCCCACGGGGACACCGATGTAAGTCAAGGAAGTCAATTCATTTTAATAGTGCTCGAGCTCTGCTTGATCTTACAGCTGAGACAACATGCTATGCTGGGATGAAGAGACTTAGAAAAGATCGAAGTTTTCACTTCTAACCTGACTCACAAGAAATCCATGCTGAACATTTACGGCTTTAATCAAGGCTTACTCCAGGGTCAAAATAAATCAGGTTGTAAGAGCACCCTGTTTTTTTTTTCTGCAAGACATTTCACACCATCTTGACGTAATGTCAAATTCCAAACTTGTTTTTAGCGAGAGAATTATTATCACAAACTTTGACACTAAACGAACTTTTATTCTTGAAAATGATATTGGATACATCGAAACGTCGATTAACGTTATTATTAATTTTTGCTATAATGGCTAAACTCTGCCCTTAATTTTTAGCCGCTAAATTCTCATTTCCTGTATGGTTGATGTTATATAAATATTTTTAGCAGAAGTTACAGGCTGATCGGTGTTCACTTACCTTAAATGCTTCCTCCATCTGTTCCTTTAACATGTTAAAATCTTCTCGCTTTTTCTGCTCAACTGCGTCTTTTGCCTTCTGAATAAGTTCTGTTTGGAACAAACGTGTAAAACAGTAGTACAACTGTAAGTCGTATGCTTTGAAGAATCAATTTTGCGTAAATTTGAACCTGTCGTTCACAAACAAACAAAAACCAAACGAAATGCAGACAGGGGAATTTCATATGCATATTTTCAAAAACTTCAAAAACTACACAAGTTTACCGAAAAAGCAGTCATTTTGGTCTTCAAACTCGCGTGAAGTAAACGATTCCGCAATTCATCACGGCTCGTAAATAAATTTGGGTGGTTTTTAATCAAGACTAACCTGTTATTTCCGACAAGGCTTTCGCGGCTCTTTCACGTTCTTCAAGAATTTCCCGTTGCTTTTCGTCCTCAATAGCTTTGTTCTGTGAACATAAGCAACGATGACACTTCACAAAATGAGGCTATTCAGGCTTGAGATAGCCTGCGAATAGTAGCGGGAGCGAGTGAGAGGCGGCTGTATTCGCAGGCTAGGCTTGAGAATTTTTATGTTTCTTATTATCTTCTGGAGTAGTTGTCAAAGGTCAGGAAAAAGTCAGGGAATTTTTATTTTGAGTCAGGAAAATTTAACATTTTGAAGAAAAGTCAGGGAAAATTAAAATCATTACGCCGCCGATCTGACATCCTGTATTTATTTAATCAGGGAAATTATATTTTTATCAGGGAAAAGTCAGGGAATCTTAAAAAAATGATGTACGTGGCAACCAGGCCAATGAGCTAACCTCAGTTTGTCTCTTTTCTTGTAGCTGTTGATGCATTCTCTGTATTTCAGTCATGTATTGTTTACATTCCTCCTCGATTCTACTCAACCGCCGCATGGAAAATGTCACCTCCATTTTGGGCAGAGGAATTCCAGGATCACACAAATAGTGCTGAGGAAAAAACATATGAAAAGTTTCAAAGCACGCCATGACCAGAACTTCTATTTACTTGAAGTATAGTTGCGTTCAGTGAGGACATTTTGTCATGCTTATCTCACTGCACAGGAAGTTTGATTAAATCTTGACTTTCTTTCTCAAAAGCTCTATAAATTTAATAAATATATATACTATTTTTTTGGGGGGGGGGGGGGCGGGGGTGATTGTTTGGTGTTTTTTGAGATTTTGGAGGGAATCACTTGGAAACTCTTCAGGCAGGGTTTTTATGAAGATTCGTCAAAACCTAAGAACAGATGTTCTAGTTAAGCAGCAAACATAATTTTAAGTACATAGATGAAGACAAAAGATAACAGTAGGATTCGGAGAAAGTTTACCTCAGGACAGCAAAGCTTCAGCAAGTTGATAGTTTTTCCACAAACAAATATATCGTCAGCTAGTTCACCCAAAAATAATGGGACGCAGTCAAGCTTGTCACGACCAACCATCACGAAGCCTTGGGTCCAGAAGTTCTTATCTGAGGAAATAGAAAAGGAATAGAATTGGACTTTGACTTACAGCAAGTAAAAATGATTTGACTATGACTTCTAAGGTGAAAAAATTAAATGCAGAAACGCAGGAATGAATAAATGAAGGCATAAAGGAACTGACAACGATAGAATAATACTCAGATTACTACCGACTGGCGTAATTTTGACCAACTCACTGAAAGAACGAAGGAAAGAACAACGAAGGGACGAAGAAACAAAGGAACGAGGGAACGAAGGTACAAAGGAAAGAAGGGACAAAGGAACGAAAGAACGAAGGTATGAAGGAACGAAGGAACGAAGGTACGAAGGCACGAAGGCACGAAGGAACGAAGGTACGAATGAACGAAGGAACGAAGGTACGAAGGAACGAAGGAACGAAGGTACGAAGGAACGAAGGTACGAAGGAACGAAGAAACGAAGGTACGAAGGTACGAAAGCACGAAGGAACGAAGGTACGAATGAACGAAGGAACAAAGGTACGAAGGAACGAAGGTACGAAGGTACGAAGATACGAAGGTACGAAGGAACGAAGGAACAAATGAAAGAAGGTACGAAGGAACAAAGGAACGAAGGTACGAAGGAGCTAAGTACCGAAGGTACGAAGGAACGAAGGTGCGAAGGAACGAATGAACGAAGGTACGAAGGAACGAAGGTAGGAACGAACGAATGACCTTTTAGGTGTTTTAGCCAACTAGCCACGTATAGAAACAATTTGAACGAATACACGTAATTTGTTAAGTTAAGGTTAACTACTCCATACCAACCTCTGTATGCTAAATATTGCTCATCCATTTCAATCATGAACTCGCCAAACATGTCATTGCAAATGCCCTTGAAAGCCCAAGTTTGAACAAACCTACCACAGACAAACACAACGCAGAAATCTGATACAATTTCTCAAGAAAAAGTCCATGTAGCGTCCTTGTACTTTGCTGTTGATCATAATCAAACATATTCACAAAAGACAGATACCCCATTTACACTTAGACTTTCTAAAAGCCGTTCGCTTCTCGTTTTCAGTTTGGCTCTGTGAGCTCGACTTGTAGGCAAGCCTAACCAATACCTGATTCACACCAACAAAACATGTTTAGTTAAACCAGGTTTAAGAAAATGAAAATCAGCAACAGACAACTGACAGACTAAATTTTACATAGGGTTCAAGTATGCTCTAACTTGTGCTTTCATTGTACCAAATTTGAAGTCGATAAACATCAGTCAGCAACTTCCATGAAGAAAACAATTTTAAACTGTGTTTAACTAAAACAACATTTAAACATGTTAAGCTTTGGTGCGAATGGGGTACAAGTTTAGTTAAACATGGTGTAAAATTGTTTTCTTCGTAGAACTTGCTAAATGACGTTTGTCGACTTCAAATTTAACACAGTGAAAGCACAAGTTAGCGCTTACTAGAACCCTATGAAAAATATAGTCATTCAGTTTTCTATTGCTGATTTTCATTTTGATAAACCTGGTTCAACTAAACATGTTTTGTTGGTGTGAATTGGGCAAAAAAGACTACTTACATGATATAAGGAAGTACACTGTGTTTCAGGAGAGACAACAAGATAGGATATGACGGGGAACTGGAGTGCTCCAAACATAGCTGATACAAGTATGTTAACAGCTTAACACCCTGAAATTAGAAAAGAGTCTACATTGTAAAGCAGTGTAACTCACTGGTATTTTCAGGTAAAAACAAATTATTAACTTTGTTTTTTGACAGTGGGAGAATAGACTTGGCTCAGGAGGTCCAGGTTCAAGCTCCGGTCGGGATCATTGCTCCTTGCGCCTGTTTTCACCTGGGGCCAGATTGTTTAAAAGCCGAATAACACAAATCCAGGGTAAAATGTTAATCAAGGATTCAATTTCTCTTGTATGAGAGTTTTTATTGGTTGTTTTGTGCAGTTTAGGATTGGTCAACGTCAGAACTGAAAACCTCAATAAAAAGGTTAAAAAAACTGAAATCAAAATTCACGCTTATCACATCATTCTCTTCTGCTTGAACTGAAGCCATCGAGATTGTCGGAAATTATTTTCGCTCTGGCACAACTCTCTCGGATTTGATTATTGGAAAAGTCGCCACAATTATCTCAAGGTTTTTCAAAGTTGTATTGCGTTACAGGCTAGGTAATAAGATCCTTTTATAGTCTATACCCTCACCAACCATACCTGCGCAAGAATTTTCTAAGTTTTTGTAAAAAGTCTATCAATAGATTTGAATGAATTAGACCGGCATCAAGCTCTGTGTAGTAATATCCTTTTCATGAACTAAACCAAACAGTGTTAAACACACTGCGAGTGGACAAAAAAGCATCATGATATGCTATTGAAGTTACTTACAGTGGGAAACTTAGGTTTTGGATCGTCTGGAGCTTTCTTAAAAGCTTGTGAACACATGCACACATTGGCTAGGAACCTGTTCAGTATAACAAAAAGAAACATTGACAGTAAAATACATGTATGTATCTGAAAAATGCATTTACATCAACTGCGGTTTAAACACGACCTCAGTTATAGTTAACTATCTCTTAACAGACACCCCTATAAGACAGACACCTCCATAAGACGGAAACCCCTATAAGATGGACACCTCCATTTATAAGACAGACACCTCCATAAGACAGACACCCCTATGAGATGGACACCTCCATAAGACAGACACCTCCATAAGACAGACACCTCCATAAGACAGACACCCCTATAAGATGGACACCTCCATAAGACGGACACCTCCATAGGATGGACACCTCCATAAGATGGACACCTCCATAAGACAGACACCCCTATAAGACGGACACCTCCATAGGATGGACACCTCCATAACATGGACACCTCCATAGGATGGACACCTCCATAAGACAGACACCCCTATAAGAGAGACACCTCCATAAGACGGACACCTGGTGTTCTTCCCGTTCCTGTCTGTTTTCAAGAGAGTTAACTGTAAGTGATCTTCACAGTGAGTAACAATTTACGAAAATAATCGGTTGACCTTTCTGGTCTTGTTTTAGCAGAGAAAATAATGTTCACTAATTTTATTTTTGTACCTCAGTTGCTTTCCTAGATTTTCAAAGGCAAAAGATAACATCAAAGGGCTTTGCACGGAAGAAGCTGTGAATTGAAAACAAAAGAAGAATCCATCAGATAACAGTTTATCATCTCTCATACTAGATAGTCAAAGGTACTGTGAGACTACATGTAGGAGACTAGGAGTATTTCTACTCCCCCCTGGATGGGATGCTAGTCCATCACAGGGTTACCCCCAGCAGTAAATTCGCCGGTACCCATTTATACACCTGGGTGGAGAGAGGCACTATGAGAGTAAAGTGTCTTGCCCAAGAACACAACTCACTGCCCCAGCCAGTGCTCAAACCTGGAGTCCAGCGGGCTAACCATTAGGTTGCCACGCCTCCCTTATAAATTACAAAGACATCTTGTAAATAGAGGCAGACCTTCCACAGACAAAACAGCGGCTCTGTAGCAGTGTAAATAGTTCTGCAGTGCTCCCAGGTAGGCTTGTAAAACCAGACCAGCAGAATGACCTCGCTGATGAGTTGCAAACTTGTTGAGCTGAATATAATCTGTTCCCATTGCTGCCAGCCGTGATAAAATGTTACGAAGCATCTCCGGTGAAGTACCAGACAAGCGGGTCTGCTCATTGACCGTGAAAGACTGGGCAGCCTGTCAATCATAAAAAAGAATCCAAGAAGGGCATTGAAATCTGATACCAGATTGACCACTGACAATAACAACCTCTTACTAGCCGAGCGCGAGGGCTGTACCAGGGAATCTTGGCCTGTGGTCGTGGCAGCATAGACTGAGCGCAGCAAGGCCCTTACTAAAATGACTGACGGTTAATATTCCCCAGTACGGCTCGAGCAAACTAGGGTAGTAAGTAGTTTATTATAAGGCACTCATTTTAGCTGCAAATTTTGAATTTGCCGGCTTTCAAAAACAAAAAAATACAAGGCTTATGACTGTTTTCACAGAAACGGTCTGTATAGCAAAATCCAGACCAGAAAGAACCAATCACAATGCTCAGATTTACCTCAAGACTGCATTGCCATTTAGAGAAGGTGGTAACTTACATTTGAGCGGTACTGTATATCCATTCTCACTGGGAGTCCTCATCAGCCATCAGATCATCACCCCACCCTCCTCCCTGCAGCCATGGCTCACCTTTGTGCCTTTCCCTCCGGGCTCACCTCTTCCCATATTTTATCTCAACCTGTGGGGTTGTGGAGTGCGGGCTCCTGGTGAGAATTTATTACTATTCTGATGGGTAGAGAGCATCCAGGTGATTCATGCTGACATCAAATCAGGGTAATATTGTCATTACATGTAACATTGTTTACAAATGTGTCTTTAAAATGTTTTAATCATTTATGAGCCGCACTCCACAACCCCCCAGGTTGAGATAAAATATGGGAAGAGGTGAGCCCGGAGGGTAAGGCACAAAGGTCAGCCATGGCTGCAGGGAGGAGGGTGGGGTGATGATCTGATGGCTGATGAGGACTCCCAGTGAGAATCATTTTTCATCATTTTGATGAATTTTGTGCTTGATGGCATTGTGCTGGGTTTTTAACCATGTCTGCTTTCACAATGCGAGAATCATTTCACTCATCATTATTTGATTCAGTTTTTGCATGATAGCGAAAAATTTTATCAAGGCCCTGGTTGTATTATCCACCTCAGCATTCGGCTTCAGCAGATTACACAAACTTGATAATTCTTGCTATCATACTCAACATCATCCAGTAATGACCCAAAAACTAACATTGTTAAATTATTCATTTACCTTATCAAGGTTAAATGTTGCAGAAGGCACGCCAATGAGCACATTGATGGAATCTTTGATCAGGACATGTAAGAGAGCCATACTGTGGCTCAATGTAGGAGTTCTCACCAGGTATGAGACTTGGCGAATCACTGTGTCATACAGTGCGTCGAACACTTCAGGGCCTGCTTCTGAGAGATAGGGTTTCTCATCTAACAGTTCTCGCCTGAAATAAGAGTACATACAAATGATTGTATGCGGAGTGCATGGAAAATTCTCATATTATGGCAAGTTTACTGACAAGTAGTTTGTAAAGAAAACCTACTCTCAATACTCTGGGCAAAGTGCCCACCCTGCCAAAGCTTATTCTGGCTTTTCTTAATAATAGAAAAACATGTGCTGTCTGGGATGAGTAGATTTTCTTGCTGCACAAGTGTCCTTGTATTCTCACTTCCAAAATGAGCAAGACTAGTGTGCAGGCAAGTCGTCTACTGTCTAAATCATAAAATTAAAAGGTAAACTACAGGTAAGCAAGGCAAGCATGCAACTGCCAAAGCAAGCAAAGTTCAAGAGGTGCTTGTGTGAAACGCAAGCTGGATTCTGAAAATACAATGTAGAAGGATTAAATGGGCTTTGTCACAGATTTTATCAGATTTTTGCACAGCCAAAATAAACATTTGTGTCGAAGGAAACATAAAAATAATGGACTTGAGAACACTTACAGTGTAAACTTCATTTATTTTGCTGTAAAAAACTGACCTCCCCTCCATCTCCCATGTATAAAACTTTTGTGACGGCAATGCCAAAGCAGCAGACCAGATGTCAGTGTTGTCATGTGTGGCTTGCTCTGATGTAGTAGATGAGTTGGAGCTTGTTTCCAGAGATTCAAAGCCTTCATCATCTGCACTCTAAAGACAGGTAAACTGAAGTCACTCATTGATTGTTATACAGTAGAACCCCTATTAAGCTGCCGCCCTCAGAGAAATGGCAACCGGCAACTCAATAGAGGTTGGCTGCTATAGGGGTATTATTCTGACAGTAGTTTCAGGGGGGTGGCAGCTAAATGGGTGGCCGCTAAATAGTGGTTCGACTGTAGTAATAACACACTCAAGATCTATGTACTGCAGTGTTACAACAAAGGGTTTTTTTAGGTGAGACTGTACTTGGTTTAATTCATGCTTTTGTCTTTAGGAGTGTGAGTCTGTAAGTGACATGAATAGATTTTGGTATGTAACACAACACTGTGACGCCGGCCAGGGCTTGAACCCTTACCAATTCAGTGCCCTACCCTTACATGTAGGTCACCACCTCTCATGGCCCCATGTTGGGCTATAAATTGATTAGAAGACTTGATCCACAATTTACACTACAGACCTCAAGTGCACTCAGTTGTTAAGAGTTATGGAATGTTTTGGAGTTTCTCACCCTAACAAATATGATAAGAGCCATTCAAAAAGATGCACTTACCTCTTGCTGTTCAGTGGCCAAAGAATGGAGTGTCCTGTGTAGATACAGAAAAAATGACAACAGTCATTGTTAAAACTAAATTCTCCTTACACATTGCTGTATATTTCTTGAAATACTGTTCCGAGACTTTGATGGTTCATCGACTGAACACCACTTCCTGTTGCTGCCCGGTTCTTTTGTTTTATTAGGCTGTTATTTTGCTTACGTATTCTTTACTTTGTTATTCTCATTGTTTTCCTTTGCTTATCGTGCTTTCATGCTATTCATATTCTGTTAGGTTTTTGTGCATAATTTCGCTTTGTTTCCTAGTATCATTTGGGTAAGTTTTAGCTTTAACTTTTCATTCATAATCAAAGTCCTGCACCTGTAGTCAAACAACGTTTGCAAGTGTCCTTTGTTTGTTATTTTCTACTGTCATGACTGTCTTTCATCTTGTCAATTTCTGGTCAATTGTTTAGTTTTTCATTGTAACTTGTAACTGTTATTTTTTAGCAACTGCATTATCATCACCTTGACAGTACATTATCGTTTTCTTCCCTTTGTTTAATTTAAGTGCATCTGCGGTTTGAAGATTGAATTCTACACTTCCCTAACATGTACAAATAGCAGAGGTACATGTGACGATAGTGTACATGTTGAAAGTTGTGAACCAGGCTTTTGGCCAGGTGGGTGGAGTCCAAGAGTCCTATGGACGGCCACTTTTCAGAGAAAATTAATATGAATAACAGTATATACAGAGGTGTTTTTCTAGCAAAGTTGGAAATCTTTGGATTAACCTTTGCATTCATAACTGTTGAAAAACACCTTGTATAATTTTTAAATCCTGGCTGGAAGCCTGTTGTGAACATCCTGGTATGCCAGGCCAAAAACATCTGGAGTGTACATGTAATAACGGAGCCTGTATGCAAAGTACGTCGTATTTCATAGTCGGATGGCTCCTGGGCTTTTCTGTCAGATTTAGTGGATTTTATCAATGGACACTCAGAAATTATTTCGAGAATCCCATATCCAAGTAACTTGTTTTAGTCTTGATGACTGATAGATGAAAATTAATATGCAGTTAGGCCAAGGCCTTCAGGTAAGCACACATTGGGTTATTCCAAAAAAAAAATCCAAACTCCCCCAACTGATGGCCATTCTTAAAAATTGTGCAGAAGATTGGGGGGGGGGGGGGGGGGGGGGGGGAGTCGATGGCTCTGGAAATCCAGGTGGGAGGGGGTAAGAGGTTTAAACCTGAAAATACACCTTTGCTAATTGCTTGGGGATTACTTTTAGCAGATATTTTGGTCACTTCAATCAATATGTTTTGACCACTTTAAAGTACTACTTTGCATTGAAGGCGTGTAGACTTTTCCTGGAATACACTCATGTAACCAAATGAAAATCTCTTTATTTTGCAGTCTGGTTGCAAGCATAATTATCATCAGCAGGGGTCCTTATTGTTGACAATCAAGTTAAAGGTTTATAAATGTTTCCACTTACTTGGAGCCACTTGGGAGCTCAGGTAAATTGAGTTTCACTTGTATATCATCTGTGCAGCTGTGCACCAGTGCATTAAATAAAGAGGTGTGGCCATTCTTCTCGTACACATCTTCGCTGTTATACTGAAACAATCCATGTGCAACAAAACAATTAAGGTTAAAGGGACACTGTCACGGACATTTTTTGGCTTTTTTAGTAAAATGGCACTAAAATTACGACTAAGTACTTTCAACCATGCAGGAAATGCTCCTACGTTCTAAAGGGAAGGATATCTAGCAAATTATTTAAAGAAGAGGGTGACCATGAATAGTTTTTATCATTTTTTCCAAACCACAAGGACAGAACTTGAAAAAGTCCGGCTGACTTTTTCAAGTTGAGATCAAAAGCTCCCGATGGTATCACAGTTATATCACTCTATATTTAGCTTCAGTACACTGGTATAGTAATTATAAGAAAACTTGACCACTGTTAATATGTTTCCAACGGTGTAAACATGTTTTTGGGCTGTTGAATTTTTGACGTTTTGCTCGTGACAGTGCCCCTTAAGTCTGCACACGAGCCTAGTGGACCATCAGGCTGGAGCTTATACCAGTTTCTATAGCATAAAGCGACTAGGAGTATTTCTACTCCCCCTGGATGGGATGCTAGTCCATCGCAGGGTTACCCCCAGCAGTAAATTCGCCAGTACCCATTTATACACCTGGGTGGAGTGAGGCACTATGAGAGTAAAGTATCTTGCCCAAGAACACAACGCAGTGCCCCGGCCAGGGTTCAAGCCCAGACCATTTGATCCAGAGTCCAGTGCAAACCATCAGGCCACCGCACCTCAATATGAACAATATGAACTTAAAAGTGGCTAAAGTCTTTGTCCAGCCAAGTTAATTCAGCACAGCTAATTCTGGTTTCTGTAGCATTATCCAATTAGGAGTGCATTCCTTATTTTCTACTTACTCCTGGAAGGGATGCTAGTCCATCACAGGGTTACTCTTCCCCCCCCCCCTCCCCCCTCTCCCCCTCTCCACCCTTTTATACACCTGGCTGGAGAGAGCAACTGTTCAGGATCAGTAAAAGTGACTTGCCCAAGAACACAACACAGTGGCCTCAGCCAAGGCTTCAACCTGGACTGTTCGTTTTGGTATCCACTGTATTAAGGTTACCGTATACCTTTGGGGGTGTCTCGAGTCTAAACGATATAGCGCAGTCGGAATAAATTGTAGATAGCTAAAACCATATATCAAATTGAAGCTTATCGAGCTGGCTTTCAATCTATGAAAACCGTTTTGTAGTTGAATGAAATGTCAATCTTTTAGGAACCTCGAAACACGAGCGCCTGAGTCGCCTTTTGAAAGCTACAAGTCAAAGCGAATTTAGTATTTTGCTAATTTGATTTGTTCTTTGGTTTCCGGACCCCAAGCGCTAAAAAAACGTGTCGGCGTTTTGTCATATTCAATTGCAGTAAAAAGATACAAGACATTTTGCAAATAGGGCTAAAACACAGGGGAGTGATCGTACAAAAATCGCTGCAGTAGAAAAAGTATACAAGAATAAAAAAATCGCCGACACACTTTTGTTATTAACATGTTAAACTAGCTGCTTGCCAAATTTGACATAGAAGGAGCTCTTTAAAGTGTCGCGTTCAAAGCGAAAGATTGATTTCAGAAAACAGCGCTTAAAAAATAATTATCCTGCAATGTAAACAAACGCCGCCCACATGAAGCTTGCAACACCTTCTCGAATAACAAGGCCAATCAGTGCACGAGAATGGCGGCTCTCCTGATAATTCCCACGAAAACTGTCTCGGTTGAGTGCGTACACGTCATATGGATGTCAATCAAAAGAAGAATTTTTACTTCCGGTCAAAAACGAAATATGCTCATTTCTCCGCCGATATTCACCCTTTCTCAAAACTTTTTTTTTTTAAATGAAAGATCACACTTTGACCATTACTTGGATCTTAAAATCCGATTTCGGGAAAAATTGTCGATCTCAAGGTATACGGTAACCTTAATGATAAGGCCACCTCCACTCTCACACATGTACACAACCTGATTGTGCTAAAGAGCAGGCCAATATCTTATGACTTTCACGTGCAAATTCAAAGTTCTTTTTAATTAGTAAATCAATTTTGATTGTTCAATTTGCAACTGTTAGGACCAATTTAAAAATTATGTTAATCCATTTTATACAGTTTGTCCAAGCAGCCAGACTAGTTTTTTTTTTAAAAAAATAATGATGTTATATTGCAAAAGGTGCTTGCTGATTGACATTTGGTAAATTGTTGAATGGGTTTGTTACCTGTCGGGCAAAGAACCTTGCTTTCCCAGGAAATGTCCCTGGCATTGCATCAAAGATCTGTACAGAAATAAAATAACTTTTAGTATTAATACTGAAATTACATTTATTTCATAATAGAAAGAGGAGGCCAAAAAAGGTTGCACTGTCACCAAAAATTTTGGCAACAGCACAATCTTGCCCCATACCCACAATACAACCCTGATTGTGAAATACCGCTCGAAAGAGTCCGAGGAAAAAGGGGGCGAAGCCCCCTCAGCCCCCCTCCCCCCCCCCCCCCCCTAAATTAAATCTGCCAATGTTGTTATGGCGTCAAACATATGGTCAGAAGGCCATTGTTATTTCTTCAACGTCTGTAACATTGAGTGAACCCAGGCCTAACAGGTGTTATGGGTTACAGCCCTTAATGACAGTGCTAAACTCAGCCTATGACCTGGCTAGCTAAGTATCAGGTGGCATTTTATGAAAATAAATATAATATCACACCTGTGACTCAGTTTGACATTTTCCTTGAGTTGAACCATTTCCTGGTATTGAGAGTACTGGAGGACATTCAAAAAGTTCTCTGTCATGGAATAATGAAACATGTTTGTGTATCAACTTTGGTAACATCAAATAAATATAATAGTATACACCTTATTCATAAATGGCGGAACGCGCGGAAGAGTTTGGGTCGAGTACATGAAAGCGAGGCGAAAGGGGCTTCCGATTCAAATGAAAACAAAGCAGAGTATGGAAATGCTAGTAGTATCTCTTGTATTTCTTGAAATATCTCGTCAGTTAGGCAGTGATTCTTGCCTGTTGAGGACTACTATTGAAATTCCTGGTTTTACAACCGCAGATATGGTCGTATGGTTTTGAAGTCAACCCAAAAAGATGGGAAAATGTTATCGGAAAACCGCATCAATTTTCTCAGTCTCTTCTCTGCTTTCGCGTGTGCAGTTTTAATTCACGCGACTTTAGTTTCTTTTTAATGGAAGACCGTGAAAGCTGAGTATAGAAACAGGAATTACAAAGGATTATAGAGCTTTAAAAAAGTTGATACGTCTCTTGATACGGTAAGTAAAGGACGGCAATTATATGACACGAGGTTTCCTGAGTATTTCGCCTCCAAAGCATAAATGTTATTCACAACGACTGATCCTTCAGTAGAGGCTTAACTTGTTATAAATCCTTAAAATATAAAATAGGTTAAGCCTGGGAAAGCAGAAATAAGGTAGAAAGAGCGGCCTGTAAAGTGAATAAACTTTAAGATTCTCTGAAATAAAATCACTATCAACAAAGCTCAAAGTATCATACGCGAGTCGCTTCTAAACTGTACCAGAACATTATGCGACTACACAAACAGGCTAACATAAATTTCTGAAAAGTCTATACAAGAATTTAATGCTACAAGCAACGGTTTCAAATGTATGTGCCATTTTATAATCACCAGTCGGATCAGTAAATAGAGGCAAAGAAATCAGAGAAAAGATTTGGCATCAAAGAAGTGCTATAAACTTTTATTACTAAATCGCGTTCTTTACTTACCGTTTCAAGAGACGTGTCAATGTTTTTAAAAACTCTACATTCCTTTCTAAATCCTGTTTCTATACTCGGCTTCCAGGGTCTCCAATTGAAAAGAAACTAGAGTAGCGTGGATTAAAACTGTACATGAGTATAAAGCAGTGAAGATACTGAGATAATCGATGCGGTTTTCCGACGACATTTTCCCACTTTTTGGTGTTGACCTCGAAACCATAAGACCATATCTGTGGTTGTAGAACCAGGGATTTCAACAGCAGTCATCAACAGGCAAGAATCACTGCCTAACTGACGAGATATCTCAAGAATTACAAGAGATACTACTTGCATTTCCATACTCTGCTTTGTTTTCATTTGAATCGGAAGCCCCTTTCGCCTCGCTTTCGTGTACTCGGCCCAAACTCTTCCGAGCGTTCCGCCATTTATGAATAAGGTGTATGATGAAAAAAAATGCCATCTAAAAGTCAATGAACAAATATAAAGTTTCCAATAATGGCGCAAACCTTGAATAATGAACATAATGCTCAAATTCCAATGCGTGTTGTCTGAGAAGTTGACTGTCTGTGATTAGAAGAGGTCCTTCTGGGAGAGTTGTCTTCTTACTGGTAATCTACAGGGTGTGTCAAAACACATCAATCAGACCAGAGATGAACACACTACCTTATTATAGGAAATTAACACTTCATGAAATTAACGCAAATTTGGAAACTTTGCGTTAATTTAAGTCACATAAATTTTTGTGATCGTCAATTATATTTTCCACACCCTTAATTTGGTGGAGCATTACTTTCCGCGCCATTAATTTTAAAAGTGAAGTGTTAATTTGGATTTAATCAGCATTCTATTATCAGGGTGGAGATCCACCAGGCATCATTGGCGCTGAAAAGAACGCTAGAAGTAGTGAGATTCGTTTTGGGTTTTTGATTTTTTAACTTGTTACCAGTGTGTTAGAATAAATTTGTTCCTTTTGTCTCTACAAGTTCCGTTTCTTTGAGTGGTTGCGTTAATTCCCTTCATTTTGAAATTTTAACACCTCTTTTGCGTTAATTTCTTTTATTGGAAAGTAATTTTTCACTCACTTCGCCTTAATTTAAGTCCTGTTAATTTCCAATACCTAAATTAACATGAGCGTAAAGAGTCTGGAAGGAAAAGGCACAAGCTGAAGTGAAAAAGCAAAGTCTGTTGTATAGCTACTGAAGGAATTGAAGCCAAAAAAAATATTCCAGAAGACTTTTGAAAAAAGTGTGTTTTGACAAACGGTGAGCAACAGACTGCAATTTTACGTACACAACATGCTACATGAGAAGTTCTCGGTGCCCGCTTTATCAAGAGTCAAAACGATAAAATTGTTATTTTGGTACAACGAAAGTGTCCCTAATTCTGTAATAGTGGGAGTCATTTCCATTCAAACCTCTATAACTTTTGCCAGGGATCTGGATTTTGTCCATAATAGCGAGTGTCCATAACAATACACAATTAGTGACTTTTTGTGAGCTGGAAGGGTGGAAGAGAGCGAGTCACAAATTGCTGTTACTAGAACATTATTTTGGGGTGAGTTTTAACTCCTTATAGAATTTTTATGTATTTAAGTTCAAAACTGAAGTATATCAAGGGAACCTTCACTCTTGTGACAAGTTGATGTTACATGTAAATTTTTGAAAATAATGCCTCCCGAAAAGGGAGAATTAACACTATATTATATAAAAAATGGAAAAGATTATCACTTTTAAACTTCCTGCAAGCTACCATTTGGATTTAATGACATGTAATGGCTGCCACTATTTCCGGTTATAAGCATCTCCCACTTGTAAGCCCCACCCCCCCCCCCCCCCCCCCCCACGCCCGGTTATAGGCCAATCTACCTGGAAACAAAAAATACATCCGGTTATAAGCTTCCTCAAACATGTTTTGATCAACACAGTCTTGGCTCGAGCCGCTCCATTTGTAAGCCCACCCAAAACCCCTTATGAAGTTGTATAAGCCCAGGGCTAATAACTAAAATTTTACGGTATTCCTCATCCTATTACCGGTAATCATACAGATGGAAAAGAACCTTGATATAGCAGAACCTTGTTTTGAGGAATGTATTCGCTAGCCCATTGGCCCTCTGTTATATTGAGGTTCTACTGTATAGATACCTGTTTGGGTCCATTGGCCCACAGGTTGTTGTGATGGCCAAGTACTGATGTTGATTCAGATGCCACTGATCCAGACAATGCAATAAGAAATCTTAACACTGCTTCCTTCTCTAAAATGTTGGTTGTTTCTGTGTTGTTAAATTTAATAGCAGCACTGGAAGGTTCTGGTTAACAAACACAAGATAAAGTACAATAAACAATAATAAGTATATACCACACAAGTGAATAGTTCTTTCTGCGTGCGCTGGTGTATAAGCACAGGCATAAAAAGACACTAGTCTGAGATTTGCAGCTAAAGTGCCGCAGTAAAAATTAAATAACTATTTACCAACCTTCCAAATTCGTCCACTGATAAACAAAGCCGTCCAATTTATCTGCATCGTCAAATCTCCGAGCTATCCTAAGCTTGAAAGCTGCAATCGACAGTTTATCAACAACACTAAAGCGTGAATGTTCTCCCCTGTGTTGAGTGCGTGTCAATTTGTCGACCCATGGCGCTCGAAGCTCTTCAAAAAGAGTTTCATACAAGCACAGTTTCAAAGCTTTTCGCCTTCGATCGGTGTAGCGTGGCCGCCTGTAAATATCCCATCTGCTGTTAGCTTCATTGTTGAAAGATAATTCGCAGAGTTTGGAGAAAAGAAACGAGAATCCTTCGCTTTCCTCATCCATAGTCCGCCATTTTCCCCGCCGAAAGTTCAATATATACACACGCTTGGTAACCGTTCCTTTCTCGAAAGTTTTCACACGCGCGGCGCGGAACCTCGCGAATGCGAACAAGAACACGAGTCACAAAACGTTTTTCTCGAGCGTCACTCACACAATTCGCTTCGCTCGTTATTGGCAAAATTCTCGCAATTATTCGAATAATTCAAAAACAACATATGATTGCTGATTTCTGGGCTACAAGATTAGGCCATAGTTAATAGGCGTAGCCGACAAAAAGGATGAGAGAAGTCGGATAAGTGATGTTTTGTTGACTGATGTATGGAACTTGTGACGGTGATGCAATGAAACATAAAAAAAAATAATATTTAACAATTATTCATCGAAGTGGAGGTGAATAGTACTTTGCTAATCACCTCCGAGTTAACCAATCAGCGCGCGCGGAAAGCACTATTCACTTGTGTGGTATATACTAATTAGTATTAGCGCTAGAAAAAGTCGGTGTACACAACTCATGCGTTCAGGTTCTTTTACACGTTTTTATTGGCTCTTTATTACGCTGCTTACACATGATGAAACTAGAAACTTGGGGGCGTAGCCGGGGGGTGGGTCCTGGGGTGCCCGTGATCCCCCCTCCCCTTTGTGAGATCATTTTTTAAGTAAACATGCAGCATACAAACCTTATAATTTAGGTTGCAAAAATGCGCGAATCTGAAGGATCAACATGGAATAAATCTTTTCTAGTGCTAGGTAGTTACATACTCCATTTTCAGGACCGAGCATCTGCAGTGGACAGTTCGGGCCGTATCCATTTCTGGATACTCGATGACGTCACCAATAGTGGCGTCGGTTGGCTACAAAGAGGAAACTTATTGATTACTCTTACTCGAGCCCAGTGATTTTAGCCCTTAGCCATATCCCATGAAACTGACGATTTCGAGAGCCGAACTCCAACCAACGTGTACAATTTTATTCGAACCGCCTTGAATGAACGTTACAAGCATATATTAAGTCTATTACATAATGACACTCACATTCCACACACATTCCACACGCACGCATTCACACGCTCATTCTACATCCCCCTTTGCAAATAAGCACATTATAGCAAAGCTTATGAAAACAAAATAACAGGCGGAATAAATCAGAAGGCAAAACAGTCAAAACAGTGTCATTAACAATCCTAGTGACTGAGCAAGCTCATAGAAGTTCAATGTTTCCAGTCAAGTAACATAGTCCTGAAACTTCGGATTCGGTCTTGAAATCCTCCCGGATCTGGTAGCATAACCTTCTGGGCCACGAGCTGGGACCTGGGGTCTGACGGGTGTATTTGCCGAAGACTGCTGTGTGACTGCAGATTTGGCAGGCGTCTCGGGTGTTGGAAACGCAACAGTCGGGGAAGGAGGTACATTATGGTCGGATGATACAACAGGTGAGGAAGGAGGAGGTACATCGTGGTCTGTCACTGGTTCCGGAACAGACAGTAGATGTCTTCGGTTTCGGCGGTACTCCTTTCCTTCAGCTTGTACAATGTACGACCGTGGCTGTGCGGCGGGTTGCTTAACGACGCCCAATTTCTGGTATCCTTTATTGGTCTGAAGTCGCACAACCTGCTGTGGACTGAGAGGTGGGAGAGGTTTGGCATGCTGATCGTAATAATACTTCTGCTGTTGACGTTTCAACTTCAAACGCGAGGACACGTCCCTGCTGTTGAGTGTTTTGGGAGTGAGAAGTTTTTTAGCAACTGGAAGAACGCACCTTGTGCGCCTGGACATCAATCGCTGAGCAGGAGAACCTAGGATTTGATCTCTTGGAACGTTCCTGAGGTTGAGAAGGCCAAGCAACGGGTCAGAGCCATCCTTCTTGCATTTGTCAAGCAGGTTCTTGGCTTGCTTAACTGAATTTTCAACCAGACCATTGGACTGAGGAAAATAAGGGCTGCTGGTAACATGTTCGAAGCTCCATTCACTGGCGAACTTCTCAAATTCTCTGCTTGAAAATTGAGGACCATTATCCGTTAGCAGCCTGGTTGGAATGCCGTGGACAGCGAAGTGTCGCTTCATCTTCTGGATCACGGTTCTGGACGACAAATCACTGAGGGTGTTCATTTCGAACCAACCAGAGTAGGAGTCAACGAGTATCAGGTACTGCAAACCATTCCAATCAAATATGTCCGCGCTTACAAGGGACCAAGGGAGGTCTGGGACCGGGTGCATAAGAAGCGGTTCTTTCTGCTGATGAGGTTTGGTACTGTTGCAAGGCTGGCAGGACGCTACGGCAGAATCAATGTCAAGCATCATAGAAGGCCAATACACGATTTCCCTTGCTCTTCTCTTCGTAGCATCTATCCCAGGATGCCCCTTGTGGAGTTGCTGAACGTATTCTTTGCGCAACGTTTCTGGAACCACCACTCTCAGGCCTTTCAAGATGATTCCATCATCCACGATCATCTCATCTCGTATTGGAAAGAATGGTTGTACCTCTGGGGCTATACTCTTGGACTTTGCTGGCCAGCCATTACAGATAAAATGAGCAACTTTCTGCATAACAGGATCTGCAAGAGTATGTCTCTGAAGTTCGGCCATACGTGCAGGGGAAATTGACGTGAGAGACAGGATGTCCATCTGCTCATCAGCCTCAAAAACTGGCTCCTCATCAGTGTAGGCGCGTGACAATGTGTCCGCTACATAAAGCTCAGTTCCCTTTTTGAAGACGAACTTCAAGTTGTACTTCTGAAGCAACAAGAGCATACGTTGAAGACGGGCAGGAGCTGAGTGAAGAGGCTTGTTCACGATTGCTGTAAGAGGCTTGTGATCCGTCTCGATGGTAGCTTGTCGACCATAGATGAAATCGTGAAATTTCTTGCATGCAAATGTAGCTGCGAGAAGCTCCTTCTCGATTTGGGCATATCGTGTTTCGGCTTCCGTTAAGGCACGTGAAGCATAGGCCACAGGGCAACCATCTTGCAAGCATGCAGCACCAAGACCACTCTTTGAGGCATCAACAGACAGTGTGACAGACTTTGAGGGGTCGAAGTACCTCAGAACAGGTGGCTGAGAGATATCTGCCTTGAGGGCTTCGAAGGCTCGTTGCTGTACTTGCTCCCAGCTCCAATGTGTGTCATTCCGCAGCAATTCGCGTAGTGGCGCTGTTTTCTCACTGAAGTTGCTAATGAACTTGTGAAGATAATTGGCCATGCCAAGAAATCGCCGGAGTGCCTCTGGGTCATTAGGAGTTGGCATCTCTCTGATAGCTTTAACTTTGGCTTCATCAGGCTTGAGACCACCCTTTGTGAACTGATGGCCAACGTAAGACACTTGATCAAGCCGGAACTTGCATTTCTTTGGGGAAAGTTTCATGTCGATCTCTCGTGCCCTTTGTAAAATTTTCTTAAGGTTGGCATCATGATCCGCTGTTCCCTCGCCCCATACTAACAGGTCATCAACGATAATGGCACAGGGATATCCAGTAAACAGCTCTTCCATGGCACGCTGGAAGACCTCTGAGGCAGACGTGAGGCCAAACGGCATGCGAAGAAATCGGTACCTTCCAAAGGGGGTACTGAAAGTCGTGAGCAATGAAGATTCGTAGTCAAGTTTGATTTGCCAGAAACCACTTCTCGCGTCAAGTGTGGAGAATACTGTGGCATTGGGCATGCGCGATACAACATCTTCAACCGTTCTCATAGGATGGTGGGGTCTTTTAAGGGCTTTGTTGAGATCCCTCGGATCGATGCAGATGCGGACACTGCCGTCTTTCTTCTTTGCCGCTACCATTTGTGAGACCCATTCAGTCGGCTCGGACACAGGTACGATTGCTCCAATCTTGACCATCCTATCAAGCTCTTCTTTCACACTCTCTTCCATTGCAAGGGGTATTTTGCGAGATGGTCTGACAACAGGAGTTGCATCGGGATCAAGCCTCATCTTGTAAACGACAGGTAGATTGCCAAGATCGCCTTCAAATAAATCTTTGTAGTCTTCAAGTATTGCTGCACGGAAGGCATCAGCAGCTTCAACTTCGTGAACCTCACTGTGCAACTGAATGAGATTCAAGCTCAGTGAATCTGCAAGGCCAAGCAATGATGTTACTGGTTTATCAACCACGTGAAATTCCAGCCTACGGGATATCGACTTTGTGTGAACCTCGAACTTCACAGTTCCCAGTGTAGTCAATGTGTCTCCGCCATAGGCAACTAATTGCACCGCTTTCGTCTGATCAATCTCCTCATTACGGCTGATCCGTTTGAACAAGTCGAGCGTGATGACATTGCATTTAGCGCCAGTGTCAATTTTGATTTCAACTTGTTTGCCATTAATTTCCATTGTGCAATAGATTTCACGCTTGTGCCCTAGAGTTGAAGTAATCGCATCAATGACAAATAAATCCTCATCTTGTGAGGTAGGAAACTCGGGAGAAACTTCGTCAACAGGACGCCTGCGATTGGACCGTTGAACATTTGAATCCCGATTCCACCGTTGACCATTGAAACCTCGACGCGTACTTGGAAGCCCGCCAGCGCGTTTTAAAAGGCAAACTTTTTCAAAATGATTGAGCTTTCCACAATAAAGGCACTTCTTGCCAAACGCTGGACAGGATTTCTGCTTAGGTGCATGGTTACCACCACAATTCTTGCAATTTTGGATGTCAGGTTTCAAATCTTTCTTCGGAAATTTTCTCCCTTTGCCAACGCCATAAACTTCTTCCTTTGAATCGCTGACATTGGTCGAGAGTTCGCTGTTGTTTCTGTCGGATAATTCGTTGGCTATACCAATGTCGATGGCGCGGTCGAGTGTGAGCCCTCTTTCTTTCAAAAGCTGCTTTCTGATAAGCGGAGAGGCGACACCGCATACTATTTTATCACGAATAAGCTCGTCCTTCAAAGTGCCATACTCGCATGTGTTTGCTAGGATTCTTAGATCGGCCACAAAAGACTGAAACGGTTCACCCACTTTCTGTACTCGTGTGTTGAATTTGTGCCTTTCCATAATGACGTTTCCACGAGGGTCGCAGATTTCAGCAAATTTCCTTTTAAGCACTTCGATACTCTCGCGAGATTCTGCTGCGACTCGAACGCCTCCATCTTCGTTCAGCACAGCGGGAGCGTAAACAAAAGATTTCTCCTTTTCAATTGCTTCTCTTCCTGCCAAATTCAAGAAGATGTACGCTTTAGTCTTGGCATCCTTTTCTCCATGTGCGGCGGCGATAAATATTTCCACCTCCTGTTTGAAATTTTTCCAATTTAACGAGACATTTCCCTCGAAGCTCAGCGGCTCAGGTTTTCGGAGTCCCTCTGCCATAACGATGAGCGAAACTTCAAACTGTTAATGTATCAGAGGAACCGGGCGATACAGATTTTTACTCCTGACACCATGACGATTTCGAGAGCCGAACTCCAACCAACGTGTACAATTTTATTCGAACCGCCTTGAATGAACGTTACAAGCATATATTAAGTCTATTACATAATGACACTCACATTCCACACACATTCCACACGCACGCATTCACACGCTCATTCTACAGAAACCCTGCGAAATTGAAGAGAAGAAGCAAATGAACACAACATGCGAAGAAATGGCGGCGTCCGTTGTGATGAGACCGAGAAACTTCGGTGAAAATTCGTGGAATGGTGGACTATGTAAGTACCCTGGGTGTTCACCGCGGTCAAACGTCTGAGGATGTTTTGTTTTCTTATTTCGAGAAAAATCATTCACGTTAACGTGGAAGCATCAGTAAGGATATGTGAAATATGGTATGGATATGGTAAATATATTTTCAGTTCTCTCAAACGAGATTCTTTACTTTTAAAATGCTCTGCACCCGATCAAAATTGCTTTGACAATGGCGCCGACAGTCGGCATTTCGCCGTTTTCAAACGCTTAGAACTTTTTTAGTAAAGTTCCAAAAAATTTAGTAAACCAGGAGAATACTTGTTAAGTATCAAACTTTCAACAGTGAAAATGAAAACCTTATCTTTGAAGTAGTTTTCTTGTTTTTTACGTTTTACCGCGGTGAACCCTGGGTGTGACAAAGTGTGAAACCTTTTAGAAAATCCTAGCTACGCCCCTGAAACTAACATTAAATCAGAATAAAATGAGCAAAAACTTTAGCTGACAGAAATATAATAGCGGAATTCTCTAAAAGCCCCAGCCAAACGGACGCAACATTTCAACACAACATAGTGCAACACTGTAGCATGTTGCAATTGGACACATTTGGCCACCATGTTGGAACATGTAGGATGTTGCTTTAAAATAACAAATCGAACTATTGCGCATATACCGGCACAACAATGTTGCACGAACGTTCACGAAGCACGAACGTGGCCAAATAGGCCATTTTCCTAGTTGCCCTTTGCCTCATTTTCAAAACGAGTCCTCGTGCGAAACCATTCAAATGGAAATGAGTTTGATTTGCATGAAAATGGACGTGCAGGTGATACACATTTTCATATGAATGGTTTCGCACGTAGACTCGTTTTGACGCAGAGGCAAAAGGTAACTCGGAAATGGCCTATTAAACGAGTAAACAACATGCACACATCCAAAAATGTGGCGAGAAAAATTTGACCATTTTCAACTTGATCCAACATCATCCAACAAAATTATATGTCGGGTTGAAATGTTGTATCCGTGCCGGGCTTTTATGCTACTTTATTAAAGTAGTTTCAGCATGCAATACTATGCTAAATAAGCCAATAAAGCTTAACACTTCTAGTAATATATAGCTTATTTTGGTCCTCTGAGCTGTAATTAGTTTCATTTTGTAGTTATTATTATTATTATTATTGTTATTATAATATATATTTTTTAGTTTTTTATTCTACAAATTAATTAACTTGTACTTAAAACTGAAATCTTCAAATTGAAGATAAAGTTACTAAAGTTCAGTTCAGTTCTTTTTTGTATATAGTTCTTAGTTTAGTTTTTATTAGTACAGTCAAGCGCTCCCCCCCCCCCCCGGGGGGGGAACTTCATAAGGAAGGGACGGAGATGCACGTCAGAAATTTGAATTAAACCCTTAAAGGAGACCAATCTGGGCGTGGCTTTCGCTGTTCTTGACATCTAAAAGATACCATTATTTTTTTTATAGCGAATTCATATCTTCACATGCAACTGTAAACGAGACACCCGGCCTTGATGGCTGGAAATATTTGCTTTCTGTCCTGGCACTTCATATTCTCTTGGTCCTGGACACCCTTGAGTGAGACCAAACCAAAATCCGTAATTCAGACCGCTAATTAAGCGAAACGACCAGAATCCCCGTCCCTATCATATGAGAGTCCGTCCCGGGGTCACGTTCCCTCTAATCGTACTTACATCGACAACAAGAAACAACATATTTTCCTAAAATAGCTGCATAATCAATAAGTTTAAATGTCCGAGCTATTGTGTCAAGTTGCTGTATTTTCTAAATTATAAACATTTTGTTTAAGGTGATTCCACTGTATTGCATTGCGCATCCTTGCTGCGCATAACTTTTCGCGTCATTTAGCGCGCGCATAAGCGTGTGCCACAAGCGCGCGCATACAGCATTACGCGATTTCCTTCAGGCTAAGCTCGGCAGAGAAATAAATGGTTATTTTCTTCTAAATGAGCACGGTGACCCCCATTTTTTAATGCATTAATTTAATTGACATATGGTTGACTACAATATATCGCGATTTAAAGAAAAGTTAAATACTCTACTTTGAGATATTTTTATTTGAATGCTTTAAAAAGTACGTATTTAGGTAGTGCTGCTTACGTGCGCACACAGCAAAATCTTTGATTTCTTCCATAATCTCAATTCCAGTTCAATTAAAATAGTTGGTTATGTAAGATTAAAGTCTGTTTTGTCGAACTGCTTCGATATTTTAATGCAAGAAATGGTTTTTGCTAAAAATGATAGTTCACTTTTCGGATTTCTAGGGTTACTAATATAAGTCTGGTGGGTCGTATATTTATCATAATAGCCATCCAGGTTACACAAAAATGAGCACGGTGACCCCCATTTTTTATTGCATTTTTGTAATACTCATAATATAGATATGAACTGGACCAAGTCTTAGAAAATTCTAAATACTCCTTCTTTTTCAGTGGAATCACCTTAAGTAAAGAATTCTCGCAACTTGAGAGGCAGACTCGTGCTTAGTCGCTATTTGAATGTTTTTGGTACAAGAGAACCGCAGATTGAGTCGTGCGGGGAGCCTCGGGAAAGGACGAAGGGAAAACAGCATCCATCGTCCTTTCCCGAGATACCCTGCGTGCCTCAATCCACCCACGCGTCCAGTCTTCTCTCGCACCAATGACATGGCGGAGACTGGTACAGGCCTGCACCTCGAGATTGCCTTTTTTTCTCTCTCTCCTCCTCGTCAAAAACGTTTCAATATCCTCGTTCGAGTTAAGGTACACGCTGTTAGCAACCGTTTGGTATCAACGCCCTACACCCTCCCCCCTCGAAAAAAGCAACTTCTTCGAAAGTAGCGGTACGTACCGATCCGAAGCAATGAGAAATCAGAGTTCAGCGATAAGTTTCTCGGTTCACACGGGAACTGCTAACTGTATCATGCTTTTTCGATATCCCCACCCTGTGCAATTTTTGGATCTACGAGAAAGCAAGCCCAGTTTTGAACCGATTCGCCCCTCCCCTCCCTGCTGGGTTTAACTTAGAACTCACTTGTTTCATTCTTTCGATTTGCACTTACTTTTATTTTCCAAAGTCAAATGTCACGTTATCTCCAATCAGCATGAACGGTGCCCAGTCAGAAACCTTGGTAACGCTGTTTCCTCTCAGCCACTGCTTATCTCTCATCCATTTCATGGCCTCGTGAAGAGATTCACTGGCGCTTTCCCCGCGAACAAGGTGATAGTAGAAACAACTCATGAACTGCTTTGTTGCGCTGTCTTCTAGGGCCCATAGTGCCACCAACACTGAGCGTGCACCGGATCCTAAGAACGCGCGAGCGATTCCAACAGCTCCTTCGGCCCTAATTTGTCCACGGCCACTGTGACAGCAACTCAGTACTACCAGTTTAGCTCGCAGTTGAACTTTTGAAATGTCAGACATCTTCAAAAGGTAGTCGTCTTCTTGTGGAATTCCGGGAGTAGAGCTTGGAGGGGAAAGCCCAATTTCTCCTCTTTCGGCATTACCATGTGCAGCAAAATGTATCAGACTCACTGAATCTATCCTTTGAAGTACCGCCTGCTTTGTTGCTTCCTTTCCTAACAAAGGCTGAACGCCCAGCAGCTGCCCAATCATCTTTGCTTCTTTTCTTGCACCAGGCAAAGGAACAAAGTTTTTATTGAGACGTCCGTTGTACATCACATCACCAACGTCAGGATCACCCACTATCAAAGCACCAGTCTGACTGTGATAGTCTGCGGGACTGTCCTGAATGAGTTTGAGAGTCGTCAATGAAGGAACGATACGGATCCTGAAAGTCTCTGATAAATGCTTTCCACTTTTATCGATTAAAGCTGCAAATGGAACACGGTACAAGTTGCGATCAGGAACAATGATGATTTCAGGCTCGTCAAGTAAGTCGGAAACAGGTTTGATGAGCATTTCGAAGAAACGTGGTGATTAGCGCTAAGAAAGGTGAATGGAAAAATGTCAAAACATTTGCGCGCGCAAGTTCCGTTACAAGCGCCAAAAGAGTGGCAATATGGCAGACGAATTGTACGTAACAAGGATTGGCAGTTCAGTGAACGTAGAACAGGAAAAGAGAGTAAAATCGATTCAGATAATAGTGAATACAGAAAAAAAGGCGATCAACCAGAATTGTTCTGATGGTCGAAAACAAGGGACAAGGAATGCGGTGGTACCGACTGACACACTACATCACTGAAACGGCAGTTGCACCAGCTGTCGTAAAATAATTGTTTGGGTACCAAATACAACAAGGGAAACGGAGGTAAGAAAATTGTAATAGATATAACCAGATATCGATTGGAAAGGTCGTCATTTTCATTGCATAACCCCTGCAAGAGAAGTTATGAAAAGTCTAAGCAATTTCCAATCAATCATTCTCTTACTCTAGCCCGGGGAAGAAGTGCCAGATGATGACGCGATCACTTCTCCGAGAAGTGACTGAGCCCGCGGTTTTAGTTCTAGAAGTCGCTAGGCAACATGACGTATATGTGCGTGCGATTCCTTCAAAAGTACTCGTCAGCGCTCGCGCTAGCTATAGTTTTTGATTGGACGAAATAATTCTGGAAACTCTTCGAGTGCATAAACGAAGATTTACCAAAACTGGCACTTATTCCTCCGACAGGACTCCACGCTTTAACGAAAGTCGCGCGCGAGAAGGGCCTGAGGGAGAATTAAAATCGGGGGAGCCTGCAGACAAAGGTTTTATGCCGCCGTTCCAAGCACCCGCCGTGCACCAGATTCTGGTGCAACCTCTGATTGGCCAGATTGCTGATTGTTGACGGGTCTTATTGACATCTTGATTTGCCGACGCCATGAGACGCGATACGATCAAATTTTCATTTCGGCTCAGCGAAGTGTAAACATGATGGTGTCTTCTGGCGGTGGGCGAGTTACGGATGATCTGTTTCAAAGAGTATTAAGCGATTCATTAAGGGACTTCGTCCACATAAGACAGATGAGAGAAGAGCAGAAACGTTGCTTGCGATCTCTGGCGTAGTAGAAACGAGGTGACAGGCCTACACGGACCCCTACATTCGTGAAATTTGCACATTTGCCGTCCTGCATTGGATTTAGTCGTCCAACATATTTCGCTTCTCACTTGTTTATAAAGGGTACTATATGCTGCCAGCTGTATTATTAGGAGGCGTTTAACGGTTTTAAGCTGAGTAGAGCCGCGAGACTGCCAAGCGAAATGTGTAGAGGTCATAGGTCTGTACGGTTTTCCGCCGGAAGATTGTTGCTTCCTTCACGGATGACATATTTATTTTTGTCCAGTTGTTGCTGTGGAATATTCATCGATGCCTGGATTTCTCCTCCAAAGTATGGGGGTTTCAATGTTTTCCTCGCTTGCTTCATGGGTAAATATAAGTGTCCTGCAATAAATTGTTGTCTTTGCGTGAGGCGTTTTATCCGCAGCGACGCTATCATCTTTTGTATTTCGCTTAGCCGAAGGTGTTACTCCTTTCAAGTTAACGACAGATTAATGACAGGTTAATTAAACGGGGGCGGAATGGCGGCTACAATCCTTTGTCAACAGGCTCTCCCCCTCTCCCTCTCTCCCCGCCTTTTTCCCTTCCCCCACCCCCACCTTTCTCTTGCCGCTTTCTTTTCGCCCCATCCTCGACGGGAGAGCCTGTTCACAGGCTACACACAAACGGCTTAAAATGTCTTTAAATCCAATATTATGGAGATACAGGTATTATGACAAGCGTTGCACAGATCAAGAAATTGATACGACGAAGATCAGCCATTGGAATTACAACAACAGCGATAGTATACAAGAACATTTAATTTGATTTGTACCTGATTACAGAATTACTGATCATATTTACTTATACGTAATCACAATAGTTGATAAGTTAAAAGCCGGTCAGATAAATAGCCGTGTCGCCCGTGGAGTAGTTACAATTGAAGAATACTAGAACTGTGACACAAATCAATTCCAGCCGCAATGAAGTCGAAGCCTTCTGTGATATTTGCGCCACTGCCTGTGATAGGTAAGTAATAAAATAATTCGATTGCTACAGCGGTGAATTGAATGTTAGATGGGGAGTAATGACCGAATTTTTGGCCTTAAAATTATACATATTCATTCTGAGATAGTTTTAGGAACGATCTCATTTGAAATCCCCAATAAATCTTCTGCCATGTTCAAATTCTATTACATGTCTTAGTCATGAATATTTTTTGAGCGTGATGGTAAATTTTTGAATAAACAAAATCGAATGAAAACTTTGGATAATCGCACTACTCCAAGGAGCTTATAAAATGCCTTTTGTGAGACCCCCAAAAATGCAAAATTGTCGCCCTGTTAATTTCGTTTTTATGGAAATGCTCGAAAAATCTCAGAGCAGTAAAAAAAATATGTAAAATTCTGAACGACATTAAATTAAATCCTACTCTAGAACAAACGTTCCAAATTAAAAAAAAGATGATTTTAACTATACTTTGATTTAAGTTCGGCATCGAAGTAATTTTTCTTATTCACGAAAAAGTAATGTATTCGATAGGGACGAAGCCCGGAGTTGGCAAACCGGCTTTTAAACCATTTTAATTTCTTTAGCTGAATTCATTATTAAATTTCATAAATTTAATCACGGTTTTGCCCCGTTGAATTAGATACAATTATATTTGTGTCCCTACTTCTAGCTACCGCTGTATTAAATCGTCTGAATTTGAAATGTTCCGAAAGAGGCAAAAATATTCATGATTTCGAAGTTGTACGTGCTTGTGGTTTCTGAGGTAGACTCAATCTGCAAATAAATCCTATTTTATTTGTTCTAGTAAGACTAAGAAAATCGGCTTGGCGAAAACAACTAAGATATGAAATAAATGGAATACTCTCTTGATATTCATTTTCCAGTGAAAAATGAATTGAGGAATAGTATAACGAAAGAACTTATACAACAAAAAAGTTGATCGAAATCAAAATACTAACTTTTTATTTTCGGGCAAATGAGACGTTTTTATATTTCTTAGAGAATCTAACCAGATTAAGCATTCAGATGTTTTATTTTTCTCTAACTTTGCTTCCCGGAATAAAATTACCACAATTAAAAATTTAACATCCTCGTATTCTGTTTCGCAAAAAAATCGATGACAATTCCTGATTTAAACCCTGCAGTTATTGACAACATTGGAATCGCTGAAAGATAGTAATTTCAAACATAATTACTGTATCAAAATATCTGGAAACTCTCAATTAAATTTAACTTCAAGCTTGTGAATTACTTGCTAATTTGAAATCTCGATAAGTTTCGCAAAAGTATAAGCTTTAACCCTTCCAAACAATTTCTAAAGAAGAGACTAATATGGCTGTTACTTTGGTACACTAAATTGAAGTACTTATGGTTAATGCTGGCTTAGTATTTTAACTTCCTTTTCGCTTGTATTAAACTTATATGTTTTAATTCAAACATTAACTGGTACTGTCTTTTCCATCTTTTCTTTTCTCACATGTTCCGTTTTTTTTTTTTAATTACTCATTACTTGGCTTAGTTTATTTTTGTCTTCTGTTATGTACAACCTCGTCAAGCAATTAAATTCCTTTTTTTGTAACTACTCAGCTCGTTTAGTTTATTTCTATTCTGGGTAGTTTTTTTGCCTATTTTAGTTAATTTATATTCTGCTGTAATTTTTTCTCAATTTAATTTGGCAAAATAAAATGGTTGTTGTTGTTGTTGTTGTTGTTGTTGTTGTTGTTGTTAAGTGTCTTCTTAGGCGACATGTTTTAAATAAGTAGAGTTCCATTTTATCTACAAACAGCTACAAACTGCGAGCAAAGTTATTGAAAGTTTTTTTTGCTATTTTGGTCTGCAGTCCTTCTAATGGCTTCTCAAATAGTCATTGGGAATGTAGGATCGTGCAGTTTCCACATGTATTTCTACAAAACGCGCGTCACATGTGAAATACCTTTCTATCGGCGACTTCAACTTGGCCTCACAACAAACTGCAGGTTAGTATATAGCAGTATGGTTATGCTTTGTCGCACACAATGAGTATCCATGGCAACATTAGGGAGATCTGTTACATGTGCTGGGTACATGGAGAGTCGTGCACTCACCACCCAGCTCTGCACATGATCCGGGTTCGTTGGCATTTAAATGTTTCTGTGACTTGTCAGTTATCAGTAAACTTTGCAGATCTCAGCTGTCAGCATAAAAATGCGCCTGTTTTCAGCTGACAGTTGATTAGAAATTTCAGACCATTTCGCAGCTTTTAGAAAATTATGCAGATTTTCCTTCTCAGACGTCTTTTCTCACGAGGTCTCACTCGAATGGCTAGACTTTCACACAAGTCGCGACTTCGTCACTCGTGGTCGTCGCTTCGCGACTCGCTGCCCGTCGCTTCGCGACGCTTTTCGGCTCGTTACGCTCGCCAAAAGAGAGCGACTTGGTGCAAGTCTATCGAATGGCTCGCTTACAACAAACAACAGGAACAATGCTCCTAGCCCCCAAAACAGTAGCAACTGCTACACTACAGAGAACCAGTAGAATTACAAGCTTAGTAGAGCTGCTACACTAGCTAAAAGACCAGTAGAATAACAAGATTACGAGAGTTGATAAACTACAGGGGTCTGCACATTCTACTGAAGATAGCAAACGTCTCTTAAACTACTTGATTGATAACAACAGTTATTTTCGCTCGCAGCAACAATTTTGAAACACTTATCAGCTGCATAAGGGACATAAGTCGAGTTTCCGTATACAGCTGGAGAATTACAGGGTTTGCACAATCTACTAGGGATAGCAAACGTCTCTTAAACTACTTGATTGATAACAACAGTTATTTTCGTTCGCAGCAACAATTTTGAAACACTTATCAGCTGCATAAAGAACGTAACTCGAGTTTGCGCAGACAGTTGGAGAAGTGATAAGTGGATTGACATGGACGTCAGATTGAAATTTAGGAAGCAGTTTTACTGTCGAAATGGCGCCTTGCTCCTTCCTTTAGCTTTGTGTGGTGAAAAGTACTACGAGAAAGGCCCGCAATGCGTGCGGACTTTCCACAGGAAGTTCCGAAGGAACATTACTGATCCATCATTATGCGAGTAAGTAGGAAGTTTGTGAAGACTGGTTACCAAAGTTGCTTGCATTTTCAGGTTAATTTTTTAGCAGTAGGCGAGCTATAATCAGCCGCTGCCAACATAAAAATGAAGTTCTTTTACAAAAGGGAAGGTACCTCTCGCATTCCTTTTACCTTTCGGGCGTGATATGAAATTTGTGCTTATTCAAGATTATGAAACCTACTTCCTCGTCCCCAGGCGTTGCTCCTTTTCTGTGCGCGGTGCGCCTTGTGTTATGGGATTGATAGTGAGCGGTTCCCTTGGCGATGTTGGACTGATGTGAACCAGATGGCGGTTTACTCCCTAACCATTTACCTTAGCGCTCTCTGTTTTCACGCACTACCGCCTTAAATGGCCGGTCGATCAGCCCCTTTGGGACAACAAAGTGTCAGCTGATGATTGACTGACATCTGTGCGTGGGAATGATACTCCTTCCATTCCAGACTTTTTGTCTTAAATCCCTTTACATTTAGCAAATTCTGTATACATTGCCGAGCACGTCATTTCAGAAACATCTTTCTCTTTCTTGTTCACCAGTGAATACTCAAAAGCCAAGAGCTGTATAAAAGGACTTTTAAAAGAAGAATGTCCGGCGAAAAAGAACTCGCGAACACTGCACTTGGATGTGATATTTGACGGCTACAATCCGTTCTGTATGAACAGAATTTATACCCCTCCAACTACAGTGACCACGCCTTCGCTTCGAAAACATCAACAGAACACCAAACAGTCAATGGGAAAACGCAAGACAACTCCTCGAACAAACATCCTTGTAACGGGCAATGCGAGTTATGATAAACTACACATTGACATTCTTTTTCAAATTTTGATCGCTTTGCTTGGTTTACTTCTAAATTAACCTCGAACTTAAAAGGCTGAAGAGGTTTATGATAAAAAATAGTGGAATCTGTAGATGAACTTAATGTCATGAGAACGCAATAAAATCAAACATAAATTATGTGAAGTGTACGATAGTTCTCTCTCGATCGTTTCTGTAATCAATCCTGTCAGTGCAAAATGATGAAAGTCTCATTTCTCCCTTAATTGTCAGATCAGTGCCAAAAGGACAGGCGACAAGAAAATATAAATTCATCAACTTCGAGAATATCGTGCCATGAAATTATCGGATTTCATGTGGGGAGAGAGAGTAGATTTTTTGGTTTCACTATGCCATTTCGTCCTAAGGAAAAGTAAAAAAGAACGTTTTAGCTTGTGGAATCCGAAATTCCGTCAACTATTGGCATGCCGAAACCAAGCTGAATGAATATATTTTAACCATGGGTATTTTAAACCCAAATTTTGGGAATATTTTAACCATGGGTATTTAATACCCAAGAATCGCGCAAGGAAAACAGGAAAGCACAATTCAAAGAGTCCAAACCATGCAATCCAGCGCGCATTTTTCAACTTCTCTTTGCGCCCGTTACAGCGGGGCAAAATTTGGCTATCTAAGCATTTCAAAAAATATTAAAAATTGTTCAGAAGCTAAAATTTTAAAAGAAAATTCAAACCCAAGCAGCCTTTTACGTAAGAAACTAATGCCACTAAGAAAGGTGATCAACCTAGTTCAAACCCAGAAAGATGGCTCGAGGATATTAATATTATGCATGATCAACTGAAAAACCGCTTATCAATTATCCTTTTAATGTATAAAGAACAGAAACGTGATAGCCTTAAATTTTACATAGAAGAACCCCATCGACTTATAGCATTACAGAAGGCATAGCGGTTGACATGAAATGCACACGCCAAAATCAATTTAAAGGAAGGAGGCAGTCAGCCTAAATCATACAAACTTTGATTAGTTTGCAATGTGCATTTTTCGTGTCTTGAGTTCACTCTGGCACTCGGAACTTAATTATTATTTTTTTTGCAACACCATTAAAACTTCCTTGTAACATTGCAGCAGACGCTTTTATCCAACCAACTTTTAAATCAGGGATAAAATAGCTGCTTCTTAATTATTTTTTTATACTAGCTCTTCTCGCTAGTGTTATATATTTGTATCCAACTGCCGTATTAAGTTGCACGTTGATGACGTCACGCAACTATGGCTTCTTTTAAAACTTAGTTCCTTAACTGTCTCGTTCCCAGACGTCGCTCCCTGGTCGCGCGTGGTGCACTTTGTGTAATAGTGGGCGAAATCAATAGTGGGTGAAACTGTTGCGAACGGGAAGGCGCCTGGGGATGACGCAAGTACGTCCTTACCAGGCTATTTACACTGCAGGGTCGTAGCCAGCAAGATTTGCCTCGTCTAGATTTAAATATAATCCAAAATTAAAACCAAATTACCTTTAGTTGGGAAAATAATCTTCAGTTGAGGTAGATTGTTTTTTCTGAAGAACTTCCTTATGAAAAATGCTGAAAAATAGCGTTTCAGGGCTTTTAGATTTCAAAACTTTTTGGTGACCCTACTAGCGGTTTCGTGCTTCATGCGATTGCAGATCTTTCATCGGCTATGTTCGTCTTTCCAAGGCTATGTTCGTCTTTCCTCGGCTATGTTCGTCTTTCCACGGCTATGTTCGTCTTTCCTCTGCTATGTCAAAAGTTACTCTGCATTTGGCAATTCTCATTTAGAGTCGAGAGACTTGCTACTGGGGACGAATGCGGAGACGCGCTTCGTATACACTCGGTAGTAGCCCCACTTGACCGTGAAAGGCTCAAACGTGGCCTGGGCCCGTTGCGCAGTTTCTTCGGAAAGGCCGACAACTCAGCGCGGAATTCTTTACAAAATATCATGAAAATGACAGGATTGCAAACAGAGTTGGTGTAAGTAAAAAGCCAGCAAATGATTTTGATGGTGTTTAGCTGGTAATGATGCTGCCCTCCGCCAAAGTCCGACCACAGCCACACGACTTGATTAGGAAGCATAAAAATCGCGAAGATCACCACGACAGCTACGAACATCTTCGTGACGCGAACGTTAGATTCCACTTCGAAGCCGTGTTTCATGTTGTAAGCGACCCTTGAACTTAGCTTCCGAACCGCTCCCCTATGCGAAGCGTTGTTGTTCATCTCGGAAGCTTTGCGCAGTTTCTCCGACTCCATTGATCGCATTCGTGTTGTGTTGCTGGAGACGTTGTACAGTTTTGTCAGGGCCAGCACGTACACTGTTGTCATAAATACAAGAGGGAGTGCGTACTGAGCCAGGAACAACGTCACTGTGTACGCTTGCCTGTAACTGAACTTTGGCCATTGTTCGACGCACTCCTGGTCCTCGAGTTTTAAGAACTTGATGTAGGGTGCAATTACAGCCAAAGACAGCACATGTATGCTTACAATGATGAATTTAATCTGCCTCTTTGTTAGTCGTGGCGTGAAGGGGTGCATCAAGAGGCGAAATCTAAAAAAAAGATAACTTGGAGTTAGTTCCAATCCGAAGGAGAGAACTGGCGACCTTTCGGGGTCGAGAAACGCGTACTAATTGAAGAATGTTTGCTAACAGAGACTCATAATCAGTTCTTGTTTATTTTCACGATGAACAATGAAATCTTACGTTCACGAAGTATAAAAAGTTGGTGTAAGTTTTGGTCTCAAACAACACCGCCATTTGATAGAAATTGAAGTTCCAAGTGAATATCTCTTGGGCCCAAAATTTCTTCGGGAGTTTTGAAAAACGGATGCCCTTCTAGAGACCCTAGTGTTTGCCAAAGACTCCTGAACTTTGTGGTTGGTTTAGACCACAACACACACAGGTAACTGGACTATAGCTATGGTACTCCTTAACCGAAAAACTTCCCGATCCAGAGTCCAGCGTATAAATTCATTAAAGCCATGTACTGTTTTTCCCACGTGCATGCAATTGTAATCTAATTACATACGGGCGTGTCGCCGCTCGGAATTGTATGGGAAGTTCCAAATAACTCCCCGTTCATCACAAGTCACACATTAGGGAGACTTAACACAGACAAGTCTACATGCATCAGATAATTTAATTTGTGTCTCGAGTCCGGATACTTTCAAAACATTATATATCTCTTTTCCGATTGTTAATGTTATAGTATCACAAGGCATTTGCTATGTACCCTATCCCTCGGAGTTTCAATTCTAAGGTTCCAGTGGAAATCCCCTATTAAAGCTTAGTGGTTTATTTGTGTGTAATTTGGAAGAACACTCATATCATGGCCCTTAGTATGAGTGAACTGAATCTTAACTCACCAAGCTTCACGAGTTAACACAATCCAAAAATCACGTGCAATCCATTGCAGAATATTCGTAAAAGAACACCCCCCACCCCCCTCACTAAATTCTTTCAAAGTCGATAAAGTAATATACTAATAATACTATGAGAAAAAGAGTCTAGATCCCCCCCCACCACCCCACCAGTCCTTCCAATTAAGGTTTTTTTTTCGTGAAACGTGATCATGCTTTTATTCTCCGTGATCCGTGATTATAAAATAATATTGTTCGTGAACCGTGAAGGCGATGCTAGGCGCAACACGTGCGATTTTTCGATGACCGTGAAATTTGTTCTGCCGTGCTGCACGTGTATGCTATTTTGACCTTAGAGATGAAAATACTGTGATAAGCGGTAGTATTTTTTTCAAAGGTCAAGGTGGTAAATAGTGAATTTACTATTGGATTTAAACACTTAGATTAAGAATGAAGTAAACCATTGCACTGCTTAATACCAAAGTGGACTTCCCCAACAACTGACTATTTAGTTTGACAAGAACATACCTTTTCACGGGGTTAATTTTTCCAATAAGCCGTTCCAGCTAAGTTCGATGAATTTTTTTTAAGTCCTGGATATTAAGCAGTTTCTACCTTTTTCTTTTATTGTTGGTTGAGAAGGATTTCTCTTTCTATTTTAAAGCCATAGAGGAAAAGCAAGGGCGAATTTACGTAGCTAGGATTTTACAAAGGGTGGTGGTGGTGGTTGTTGTGAGGGGAGGGGGGGGGGGGGGTCACACCTTGTCACACATTGGGTACTAACATAGTCCATTGCAGATGTTCGGTCCAGAAAATGGAGTATGTAACTTACCTAGCACTAGAGAAGATTTATGGCATGTTGATTCTTCGGATTCGCGCTTTTTCGCCGTCTGAATTATAAGGTTTCTATGTTGTTTACTTAAAAATTATCTCACAAAGGGGGGAAGGCCGGAAGGGGGGTCACGGGTACCCCAGGATCCCCCCACCCCCGCCCTCTGGCTACGCCCCTGAAAAGTATACAATCAACGGCATATAGCATGCTTTCATACTCTTGATAATACACTGGCCAGGGCGTTACGGTATTAAAAGAGAAAACGTTAGACGACAATCACTCTTGAAAATCAAAGAATAGATGATTCTAGGTCACAGTGTTACGTTTGGCAAAAAGATTGCAGATAAGTCTATAGCTAGTTGGGATTAAGACTTAAGTTTGTGGCATGAGAATATTCTTGAAAACAATTTAATTAAAAGTTCCAATCTTCATTTTGGAGACACTCAATGTTATCAGCTAAGAGGATAAAGGCACTCTTAATTTGGAAGCTGTCCTGTGATTGTCGATTTCAGCAACAAATTAATCACATCTTAATAAGAACTGTTTGCAAATTTCAGATGACAGAATTTTAGGTATTTTACCACAGATACGTGAAAAAATGCACTCTTTGTTTGAAATTCATACCGGCTTTATCTCAAGAGGCTCTATCGCGGATTTAGCAAGAGGCTTAGTATAAATTTCCTATCGACTTTAGCCAACCATGTTTTCGTAAGTGGTTATTTAGATAAAATGAGTGTGAAAAAATCATGAGATCAAAGAAACTGCTGCGCTGTTGGCAGAATTTTAAGCACTTAATTGCCAAATTAGAGTTCATTAAGTACAAAAATGTTAGCGACCGTTATTCGTCATAACAATTAATTACCGTCCTACAATCTTTATTCAAGAGCGATTTTGTGTTATCGAAGCTTCGAATCACCGGAAAATCCAACTTGTTAATGAGACCAAAACTTTGCAAACGCTTGAGAAATAATCATTCTTTTTTAAAGCGCGCTCTTTGAAGCTAGACCACTAACCCATTCAATGAATGCCAGACCTACGCATGGAAAGATTTAGAATATTTGATATTTTATCTTTCGGGTGATACGGCATTTAAAAACTAATTTCGGCAAAGTACTACAGAGGGGTCAAATAAGCTACTTTTCATACGTTCACCTTAACCAGGTTGTTCGCGATGTTTGATTAATCAGCAAATATTTTCTCTACCCAATTTTAACACTTGAACAAACAGAAAGGTGATCAGAATTAACAAAATCATCTACTACGGGATTGTCATCTACTAGAGGAAATTGTTTCCATGTAAAACTCTCGGGGAATGAACGACATTCAATTCAGTCAGGAGAACGCACGTCTGGAATATATTCTGATGTGATCGTTCTTTGCTTTCTAAGACTTGATAATTTTGTTTCCTTGGCAGTGATAAATTATTAGTCCGTCTTTCATCTGTTGTCGTATAGGATTACGAGGGAGTGACTTGCGGTTAAAATAACGGAGGGATAGTTATCATTTATACCCATAAATTATCACGTCTTTTTAAAATAATTTTTTTATGCGTTTTTCCCTTTGCTTGTTTGCTCTCCAATGTAATTATGATCGGCTATGGTTTTCCCAGTCGATTTCTCTCTTTTAGCTGATGTTCCAAGTTGATGAATATCCTTATTCTCCTCAACTGTCTGTTTGATAGTTATGGAAATGGTTAGGAGAAATTTCATGAAGATGATGAACTACTCCTTCAAAATTAGTCTTGGAATTGAGGGGCTATTTTAGCCTGCAAGAGAAGCTTTTAGTTTTTTTCGCCGTGGTTAGATCACCTTTTTTTACGCCGTAAAAACTGGTGAATTTGTTAAAGTACTTAGATAAATATAAATTTCAATTCGCTCAGGTAGCAGTGGGTGAAGAGCCACTTTGTGGAAATGCCATTGCAAATTCCTATTATCATTATTATTATTATTATTATTATTATTATTATTATTATTATTATTATCATTATTATTATTATTATTATTATTATTACATGTAAAGATTCGCACAGCTATTGATGATATTGAAGCTAGTTTCGTCATTGGCTCCGGGCAACAACAAGTTGCCTACGGAAGGCAAGAATTATTATTATTATTATTATTATTATTATTATTGTTATTATTAATATTATTATTATTATCATTATTATTATTATTATTATTATTATTATTATTATTATTATTATTTATTTATTTATTTGTTCGAGGGATTACTACTCTTGCGCAATTGTAGTCGCTACAGAATAAAATGGATATCCTTCAATTGATCACTTGGCAAACTAGTTGTGTAATAATGTGCTACGTATACGTTCTTGTGTTGATTAAGTGACTCACTGACCACGCTTGTGTTCCAAGTACAAGAATGCGTAAAACCAAAACTTTAACATCCTTTAAGTCATAAAAGAGCCAAAAGGCTGGGGAATTTGCTAGTTCAAAACGCCGGTATGTTATGTTCAGACGGTTCAAACCTCAAACGAATACAGTCCTGTCGGGACGAAACACCAGATTTTTTGCAAATAGTTGATGCTCCCTACTTTTAAGAGTCTTCAAGACCAGGTAGTACGGAGTTAATTATTTGATCTTCCTTCTTTAGTTACTTGGATTGTTGCAAGCTTCTCATGCGGACTAACTTGTTCAGTTCAATTAGTACATTTTGTGTTTGATTGATAAGATTTGAATGAACATCGACTAATTTCAATTAAGGCTTGCGTCACGACACAGAAGCTTACACAAACGCCACATGCAGCTATGATATTCACTATTATTACGATTAAGGGACGTATTTGGACGCCGCGTTTTTTCATTTTGGCACTAGCTCTTACCTGTCCAAAGAGATGGCCGCTAACGTAAGCGCAGATGCCGTTGCAGTTAGCGTAGAAGCAGGCCACAGAATTCGACACATGACGGTACCAAATGGCCACACATAGTCTCGTTCCTCCAGGGCTAAATCAAACGGTATGCTCAAAAGAGGTGTGAGAAAATCGCACGCACACAAGTTCAGTAGTAATCTGTTGGACGAGGCTTGACGCAGGCGCCGATTGCAAGAAATCAGATAGAACACAAGTCCATTGCCGAGTGAACTGAAGATCAAAATAACGAAGTACAAAAACAATTTTAAAAATTTGAATTCCGACGATTCGCCCAGCGCAGCATCTGTGGTAGGGCTTGCAGTGAGGGTTGATTCATTTATCGATGCTCTTGTTGCGAAATATTGTCCTTGTTCATTAAAACTGACGTTGTTGTCCATTGTTTCACGTTGTTCAGAAATCTTGGCCAAGAGGTGAAGAATCCGAACCCTGTTCACGACATAACGTGGAGAAAACTGTGAGATCTCTTCCTTGTGTACAATGTCTGACAGTTATTAACCAAATGCTTATATCTCCAGAAAATATCGCTTTCTAAGTTGATCATGCGATAGCCCCAAAAGCACGGAATCACGACCCCATATCAAACGTAATATTCAAGAAACGTTTGAACATTGCCGAAGTCATGGTCTTACAAAATTGGTTGCTAATCTATTTCCAAATTTGTCTTCAGTGACGAACAAACATGTATCTTGTCATCAAGTCCATAGTTCTTATTTTCTTTCTGTATTTCTTGGTTTTATGTTCGCGTGTTAACGAACTAATTAAAACGGGCTCTTCTTTGTTGTTAACAGAGGCTAGCTCGCAGGGGGAGAGATGTAATCTATTAATTTTGGAAAGGGGTAGGTAGGTGCCACGAGAAAAAAAGATTTCGTCCTTTGATTCGGCTCGGGAGGGAGAGAGAGAGAATGCGAAAATCAGTTGAAAACTTTAGCGTGATTTTTTCACGGGCAAAATAGAGACTGTTTTGTTTCTGCAGATACCTGTTTTAACGTGATAGTCAATTTAAAACTGTGTTAAGTTCTATAGAAAATGTTGAGTTATTAAAAAGTGTTCAGTAATTCATCGTCATTTTTGTTATGATTTTTATAGCGCTGTTAAACTTGGTCGTTTTGCCAATGTTCCCATGTGCACGTTCGGAGAAATCCAGTTCCTCTCCTGATCCTGGAAGTTTTTATTGGCAGAAAACACCGAAAATATGACGAAATTAGAAAAAGCTCACCAATTCATCAAGATGATCGGTCTGTTTCAACTCGAAGTATAATTTACAGACATACTCTTGAAGAAATCTAAAACCTCCGCTTCACACTTCAGAACTATTTCTTCTGGGAAAGCAAAGAAATCACAGAAACGAGTAATCAGTTTAGACCTCTCAGAACACCAATGTCACACGCTTATGTAATGCCTCCATCCCCCCCCCCCCCCCGGATACTCTGATGATTATCAGACAATCTTTCTGTCGTGGTATGCAGGAGTGCCAAGTGGGTTGTACGCTCTTTGTTAACAGAACAACCCAGACTCAAACCATTCTGGCAAGGAAATAGAATCTTATTTAAATAAGCTGTTCTAGTTTTGTACGATTTTGCGTTTCAAAAGTATTCGTCGAGGGTCTTTGAGTGTTTAAGGAGTTTAAGTGGTTCATTTTGGAGCAGTGCTGTTTTAGCAGCTTGTGGTAACAACATTATTTAGCATATTGACCTTTGGGTCATTTACAAAAATTTTTACTTTAGAGTACGTGCAATCAGCCAAGAGATACAGCCGCATAGTGTTACAAAACCTTACAAATAATATAAATGTGTTACATTTTTTTAGGAGCCTTCAAGCGTTGGAATTGCTCGAAATTTTCATCTTATCAACAACTTCAGCCCGGCAGACATTAATGCAAGAGCAATCCAAACAATTTACCATATTTAATGATATTTGTTTTAAACTTTCGTGCGCGGCTAAAGGTTCAGTTGATATCAGGTAGTGTTACCCTTACGTACTTCAACATGCTGATAACAAAATATATATCCCAGTCGATACATGCATGTTATCTCTCTTGATCAACCACAACCATGGCCAGGGAGTTTTTAAAAAACACCAACCGTGTATAAATAAAGCTGCATTATCTTCATTATTGCCCTTTTATTTCTGTAACTGGTGTTGAAGTAACTGCTAATTAGTAATTTTCTAGTGTCAGCTATAGTGATATATTTGAACAATGTGTTTCATTTAAAAAATGTGCAACAGATGATTGCTTTTACACCATTTTGCTTCAGGCGCAATGCCATCTGTTATCTTTGTTGTCGTCTCCAGATCCTCTTCACCACGTAATTTTGAGCCATCAATTTTCGCTTCCTATAAAACGTGCAAACCAACATTGAGAAGGAGCTAGAAGGCAGAACCATGCCTTATCTTTTTTAACTTTTGTGTTCTTAGTCTGAATTGTCAGCCATCTTCTCTTCCTGAAGAGAAGACGGCTGACACCTCAGACCATTTGTCTATTGCTTTCGCATATCGCCTAATTGATACCAACCGCCAATAAACACATTGCCAATAAACACATTGGTCACTGGTTACTATGGCAACAGTTTAACCTATTCAAAACACCCTAAATTTTCCTTTTAGTGCTTATAACTCAAAAATGAGTCCAGTGACTCCCATTTTATATTATTGAATAATGATTGACATGTTAAGATGCAACTTAAAGCAAAGTTAACAAATTTCTCTGAAGCGGTTTCAGAGCCACCTTAAATTTTCAAAAATTTAAGGTGGCTCTGAAAAGTGTACGCTTGTCATGACCAGGTTGGTCAATAAACCTTGCGTAATAAACGAAAATCTCGGACTGGTTCTCGGCCTTGTCCAGAATTACTAAGCCGAGAAGTTCACGAACGGCTGTGACGTTTTTAATCATCGCTTAAACTTTAGTAGCCTCAAATAAAAGTTTGCAAATTTCTCTGGAATCAAATGTTGTGAATATAACGGTGGAGGGCCAGGGACGCACTTTATGCGAAAGAACCCTTAATCTACTTACATGAAGACAAGGTATATCGACAGTAAAAAGTACAAAATTAATTGCTTTGAGGAAATGACCCGGTTACTTTCGTTGCAAGGCATGGTAGTTAAGGTAGTGGTAACGGCCGTGGTCGAGACGACCTGGAAAACACTGCAATGCGCACTTCCGGTCTCCCCAGGATCCCGGTTGTTGGCACAGAAAGGATTATAATCATCCAGCTGGAAGTCACTAGCTTCCTCATCCTGTGAGTTGAATGTGCATTCAGATGGCAACAGATCTTTGACACACTTCTTTGCTTTGGCATATTCACTGTCGGGATCAAAAAAGTTTTAAGAGACTTAGTAGCCTCTCCGGTAGTAGCTATAGCTCATACATTAGTTAAGCGTGATACACATCTACTTTGCACTTCTTTTTGTACTAAAAATCCTCTAATGAACAGCCTCTAAGCTGGCACCAAGTATGGCTGCATTTTCAAGAAAAAAGTTAGGATAAAGTTCGGAAGTGAAATGTATTCTACAAGAAAAACTGCTTGTATTCATTTGTTGAAATACCATGCAACTCTTAAATATTTGCTCTTTTTATCTGTCAAACAAGATTGTCTAACAGCTGTTGTCCTATCTAAAGCGTTAACGTGTACGCGCCAATATCTACAGAGAAGCAAACTACCACTACCCATAATACATTTCGATACTGGCGCGTTAGCCTGTGTACAGCCGTCCCGGTCCCCTCAAAAAAATCGGGGAAGGGATTTTTTCGAGGGTAGCGGGACGGCTGTACACAGGCTATTGGCGCGTACACTTTTTAAAATAACGTTTCAGATAGGACAACCTTTCTCAAAACATCTGGGCCCAGTTGTTCGAAGCGTGGATAACGCTATCCACCGGATAAATCGCTATCCGGCGGACAAGTGTTGGCAAGACAAACTACGCTATCCACTGGATAGTGATTTATCCGGTGGATAGCGTTATCCAACCTTTGAACAACTGGGGCCTGAATAAAGCAGTCGATAACTCCTTACGTGCACAGCGATGTATCAGACGGATTGGCAACAAACTTTTGCTGGAGAGTCTTCCCACACATGGTAAACTTGTGAGAAAAGTTTCCGCTGCACGCCGTGTCATTAACACCAGGGTGGGATTCGAGTGGGTTGGCGAACGTATTCAGCGGACCGTCAATGCACATCTTTTGTTCGTTGATAAGAACTTGATTGAGGACTGCACGACTTTTATTCTGTGTCAGAAAATTTCCCACGCATCCATAGAAAACCTTTCCAACGCACGCAGCCGCAAGATGATACTGCAGTCTGCAAATCGAAAGAAGGAAAGTTAAGAATAAAGGGCATCAGTTTCATAGAGCGATTATTCGCAAATCCAAGATGGCGGCCAGTCTGCGGCAAGAGGCATATGATTTCAATGCTAAAGCGAGGAAAAAGAGTGGTCAATGCAGGCGATAAAAGGCACGGGTAATTATTTCTAAGCAGTCAATTTGGATTATGGATAGTATTTATGGTTTGGATTAAGTTTACAACGGGCGCTAGCTCTCTCTTTCTCGCGCGCAAGGTTAGTTCTAAAAATAGCCTACTCGCATAAGACATAAGACATAAAATGTATTTTCCTTCGGAAGTTCAGCGTGAGCATGCATGTGTTTTATGCTGACACATCTTGTGTTAGCACGTGGAGTCTCTCGAGACTCCAGTTGGAATATATATAAGGAGTGAATAGGTTGATATATTCATCAAGTGCGACACTACTCGACGGTGCTTGTAGATTTCTTGTTTGTTTCATCGTGTTTGAGATGCCCTCGAGTCCCGAAACTTCGAAGAACCCTAAAGAGACTGCTACGGAGGACGTTTTCGAACGTTTTAAAACGTACCTTGACCACAAGATTGAAAATCTTTCGTCGGGATTAAGCTCGCAATCGTCAAGCGAAACTGGTAAATTGCAAAGAGCGTCTGAGGCCGGCAAGCTTAAGTTCCAAGGCAACAAAGACCAGTTCCTGTTTAACTCCGAAATTCAGGCGACGGTAGACGAAGCCGCTAATTTTCTTGGCTTGCGCGACGTCGACAAAGCGGCTGAAAAGGTTGAGGACTTAAGAAAAAGTTTGCGACATCGCCAGAAGATCATAAAACTGGCTGACAAGAGCGAAGCAGGTTGGCTTGCGGTGAAGAAATACGAGGCGGAGGAGTTAGCTAGTGATTCGGACGACGAGAAGAGGATCAGGAAGGCGCAGGAGAGGGCTTTGAAGAAGAAGAAGCAAAATGCTTTTAAGAAATCCGAGAAGAATAAGGCTCCCCTCAGTGCTCATACTTCTCGCGCTGCTGACGACCGGTCTCTTTTTCGAGGTATGCTCCTTGCCCTTTCTTTGTTTTTTCAACGTGGCAGGCAGGTGCTCTCACTCTGCCTGCCTTACAGTTTTGTGTGTTTGTGTTATGCTTCAGCGTTCTGGAGAAGGAAAATGATTTTCCTTCGTACGAACGGAGTGAGGGAGAAGGAAAATGTATTTTCCTTCGGAAGTTCAGCGTGAGCATGCATGTGTTTTATGCTGACACATCTTGTGTTAGCACGTGGAGTCTCTCGAGACTCCAGTTGGAATATATATAAGGAGTGAATAGGTTGATATATTCATCAAGTGCGACACTACTCGACGGTGCTTGTAGATTTCTTGTTTGTTTTATTTTTTCTACGTTTTTATTTTTTCTTCAGTGAAGGTTTTCTGCTGTGCGTTCTTTGTTTTTTCGTTTTTCAGGCCGTAGAATGCCTTCTCCAGCAGACATCTGCTTCAGATGCGGAAAGAGAGGTCACTGGAGTTCAAGTTGCGGGAGGCTCAGCGACGGTCCTGGATTCGGGAATTACAGAAACACAACCAGACTTGGTTCAGGCAGTACATCTGGAGAGCAATCCCGCAGACCAGACGAGCGACAGTCAACTATTTGAACATGATGCTGCGGTCGGATGTTTTGAAGATATCATTAAGGTAGAAAATTTGTTTTTGCCTTCTTTTGAGGTAGAGTCTGGTTCACTGGTCCCTGGTTCAGTTCCGCCAGGTGTGAAGGGGAGACTAAAAGCTCATGTTCCGTTTTGGGAGAAGATTGGCGCACCACCTTTTATCATCGACTGTATTAGACAAGGGTACAAAATTCCGTTTTATGTTTCTCCGCCTCCAGCAGAATTTAGTAATAACCGTTCTGCTTTAGAACATTCCGAGTTCGTTCACTCAGCTATTCTTGAGTTGCTTTCATCGGGAAGAGTTTGTCAAGTTCCGAAGAGTTGCCTCTACGTTATCAATCCGCTTTCTGTTTCGGTTCAAAGTTGCGGGAAAAGACGTTTGATTTTGGATTTAAGGTACATCAATCACCACGTTTTTAAGCAAAAATTCAAGTTCGAGGACTGAAGAGTTGGGCTAGACTATTTTGAGAAAGGTAGCTACTTCACCAAATTTGATCTCAAAAGTGGATATCATCATTTGGATATTTTTCCAGAACACCAGCCATTCCTCGGTTTTAGCTGGGTGATGTCTGATGGGGAACCTAGTTTCTTTATGTTTACAGTTCTCCCGTTTGGTTTATCTTCGGCGCCTTACATTTTCACCAAGTTGCTCAGACCTTTAGTAAGGCATTGGAGATCTCAGGGAATACGTGCCGTTGTTTACCTCGATGATGGTTTTGACGTTGAGCCTACTGAGTCGTTGAGCCTAATTCATTCGAACATTCTTAGATCAGACCTTGCCGCGGCGGGCTTCATATCTAATGACGACAAGTCAGTTTGGGTTCCTGTACAATTTATTGTTTGGCTTGGTATTGTTTGGGATGGAATTCAAGGAAACATTAGCATTACTGAGTCAAGAATAGATAAGGCCTTGTCCCACATTGACAGCGCCCTACAACCTCGTGCGTTATCAGCAAGAAGTTTGGCTTCCATTGTTGGAAAGATCATATCTATGAGTCCCGTTTTAGGAAACCTCGCTCGAATTATGACAAGACATTGTCAGATGTCTGTGGCTGCCGCCCAGAATTGGGATAGTGTATTTTTGCTTGATAGATACTGTGTAGTTGAACTTGAGTTTTGGAAGAACAATCTTCGTTCCGTTAACACTAGAAGCGTGTCAGATTCGGTCACTCCATTTGTTTCTATTTATTCAGATGCAAGTGATGTTGCTTGCGCTGGCCATATTGACGGGAAAGATATTTGTGCTCATGGGATGTTTACTGAGGCTGAACGTCAGGAGAGTTCCACTTACCGTGAATTATTAGCTGTACAGTTCGTCCTTAGTTCATTCAGTTCTTTTCTGCCTAATTCAAGAGTCAAGTGGTTTACCGATAACCAGGGGGCCGCAAGAATTGCGCAAGTTGGTAGTATGCACTTTAATCTTCACAAGTTAGCTTTTAATATTTTTTCGCTTTGCTTCAAATTGGGAATTGTTTTGGACATTCAGTGGGTGCCCCGATCTCTCAATGATAAGGCGGATTACCTCAGCAAGATAATTGATTATGACGATTGGGAACTTGCCCCCGAGTTTTTTCAGCAACAAGACGGTCTTTGGGGGCCATATACTGTGGATTGTTTTGCCTCTTACTACAACAGAAAAGTTCCAAAATATTTTTCAAGATTCTGGAACCCTGCGACATCAGGTGTGGATGCGTTTTTCCAGGACTGGCGAGGCGAAAATTGTCTACTTGTACCACCGATTCCAATTTTGTCTAAAGTTCTCATTTTCATGTTTAAATCTGGTGCCAGTGGAACGTTAATTGCCCCGCATTGGCCGTCTGCTCCTTTTTGGCCACTGTTGGTAAATAAGTTTTGGAGTTTGTTGCTGATTACGCATTCTTCGAAGGCGCGCTAGCGTTGCGTTTAGGGCACAACACTAACTCGCTGTTAGGCTCGTCAAGTTGGAATGGTTTTATCATCGCTGTCAAACTTAATTTTTCTGACGGTGTCATCACAAGCCAACTGGATCGTCCTTAAGCATTACACACGCTGTGTTATTGTGTTAGAGTTTTCAAGCCTTTTTGGGGCTTTTGCGGCCGGTTGGCATCAGGTTCTAGCCGGATGGCAGCGAACTCTTTTAGCCGTTTGGCTTTATGGTCTAGCCGGATGGCAGCGGACTTTGGCCGGTTGGCTATGGATTTTTCTTAAATTTTTCGCCAGTGCTAAATCGGTATAAGCACAACCCCTTCCCTTTATTTAATATTATCTCTTAGTATTTTTGCTTCCTTAGGATTTGACTGAAGCCACTTCTTGGGGACGGACCTGTCTTGCCAAAAGGCGTTTAATGCTGAAGCAAGTTTTATCGTCTAGGGCTAATTCTTCTGTTAAAAAGTATGTCGCTCAATACAGGCTTTTCTGTCTTTATATGAAGTCCAGAGGCTTAAGATTGGTTTTGCCTTGTGATAGTTTACTTATATCTGAATACCTGTCTAATCTTCACGAAACCAAAAAATCATATGCTGTTGTTTTGTCTGCGTTTTGTGCGTTAAAATGGGTCCATGATCTCATTCCATACGGGATACAAGGTAATCCAGTTGATTCTGCATTATCTCGCAACATTGTGGAGGCTAGTAAACGTGTGTTTAGCAGACCAGTCAGAAAAAAGGAGCCTATTACTCCTGATATGATACGTCGAATTTGTATTAAGTTTGCTTATGAAGGCTGTAATCTTAGTGGTTTACGTACAGCATTAATTTTTGTTTTAGGCTTTTATGGCCTCTTCAGGGTTAATGAGCTTTTGGATATACAGGCTTCGGATATTGTAGTTTTTGATGATCATCTAGAGATTAATGTTAAGCATAGCAAAACTGATCAATATAGGCAAGGCAATATTGTGTTTATTTCTAAAAGTGGTGGTCTTGCATGTCCTCATTCATTATTAGCCCGTTATTTTTCAGCAGCAAGTATTGATCTAAGTTCATCTGCTCACATTTTTAGAACCCTTAAATTTGTCAAGAAGGGCAATTTGTATACTCTAGGCCCTAGGAGACTAAGTTATACTAGGTGTAGAGAGCTAATTAAAGAATCGCTTTCAGCTATAGGGATTAACTCCATCCCTTATAGTACTCACAGCCTTAGATCAGGCGGTGCTACCTTTATAGCAGACAATCTTATGAAATCAGGTGCTTCTGATAGGTTATTAATGCTTCACGGGCGATGGAAATCGGAGAAAGCTAAGAATATGTATGTTAAAGATTCTCTGGAAAGTAGGTTACAACTAACTAAATATTTTCCTACTTAGGCTTTGTAAAGATGTAGCCAGTTTTCCCTCCTCACATTGTTTGTACTTATTTGCCTAGCTTAGTGTGAAATGAATTAAAGCATCGTCGGGCAGGTGCTCTCACTCTGCCTGCCTTACAGTTTTGTGTGTTTGTGTTATGCTTCAGCGTTCTGGAGAAGGAAAATGATTTTCCTTCGTACGAACGGAGTGAGGGAGAAGGAAAATTAAAAAAATCACTATATTTAAGTGTCAGGGTATTTAGCACTGTTGTACTAATTGTGGACACTGTAAATAAGCAAACAGATATTACAAATAGAACAGAAATTTGTTAAAAATCCCAACTGGTAGGAGGCTTACCAGCTGGCTATTTACAAAGCGTGGAGAGTTGAATTCGGGACCACCGAAGACAAATCCATCTAGCGGCAGGGAGGAGGATTTGAACCCGGGACCTCCGGATTACAAGTCCAGCACCCTAACCACTAGGCCACGCTGCCTCCAACATAGCACGCGTGCCTCCACATAAGACGCGCCCTAATCTTAGATTCAGATCTCTAGCTTATGAACTTCTGGAAAAACAGAATATTCAAACACTGCGAACGCGCATTACACGTCGGGTTTCTGCAGAAACTTAATGTATCAAAATCCGCCCTCCCAAGATACAATATCGGTGCCCACCCAACACTACTCCCAGTCAATTCAATTAAAGCACATAAAACTTACTCGCAGATGGCTGAAGGATCCTTCTGGAGGTTTTGATAAAACACAGTGGTGCATTTTCTTACGTTGCAGTAGTAGCCCTCAAAAGTACAGTTGTAAATATTCGGAAGAGCTGAGCAAAAACCACTAAGAAACACTGGAAGAAAAACAAATCATGTGGTATTTAGTACATTGCTGAGTCTTGTTTTCACAGCAAAAGATTAACTCAATAATGAATGTATGCCGACGGAAATCAATAAAAGTTCGAGCTATTAATTAAATAATGTCGGATGCTCGAGTTATCGTGAGTAAATTTAGTTGCTATGAAAATGACTGACGTGATAGGGGAACGAAAAAAAGGTTCGAGTTGTCGGGAGTTCGATTTATCGGTATTAAAGTGACGTGACTCACCACCGGTTTAGATCTTCCCGTCTTTGGAAACCTACTATAGATAGCCCAAAAGTGAGAACGTTTTCTGCAAATCAGTTAAGGTTTGAGCAGCAAACAGAATCCGAATTAGATGACTTCAAAATTCGTTGCTATGATATAGATCAAAAGTAAAGACTGGGCTCGTTGAAAGGTTTTATTATTTGATATATACTTTTGAAGAAATGTAGCCGGGGCAAAAGTTTCCTCGGCTTAAAAATTTATGTTTCAGATCACAAAGTAAAACGTGTTTGTTTTATTTTGCACAAAAAGTTTCGCCTTTATGACCAATACCTCACAGGTACTAACATCTCAAATACATCAAGTAGCAAGACGGCTATTCAACCATGTCTAATTTTCCAAGCCTGCCACTTAGCTGCTAACAAACAAACATGATAAACTTTATTTTAATTAAAAATAAAGGATAATATAATCCAAATAAATGCATTTTCACGACTAATAACTGACCAAGCAATGAATAAGCAAGCGGGATGTTTCAGAAAACGACATATTTTGGTCTTTACAGTACCATCGCCGACAGACGAATAATGGTTTACAGTGCAAAAAAATGATCCCTCATTATGGCTTGAAATTATCAGCCGGCCCTGGATTAATGTTAAATTTAAGAGCCTCTAAAACGTTGATTGCGGTGAAGACAATGACGTAAACTATTAACTATTTTTCCGTTTACCGACCTCTCTAGAACTTTTCAATAAATATATAATTTGGCGTTAAATCCACTTCGTACAAAAGCGATAAACGACAACAAAGTAATTACAATGTGATGTTGGCTTATGTATCAAAGCGACCGGATAACCCAAACAATTGAATGGGTGAAAAAAGTTCAAGGCTACAACGGGAAATTAATGACACATATGAACTGCGAATTTTTTCAGGCTAAAATATGCAATTGCTTAAATTGCTTTCACACTGCGAGGATCATTTCATTCATTTAAACCTGTGAATGTGATTTGCAGAAAATCAACTGACTCGATTCATCGTTGCAAATTTATGTTTAAAGATTAAAGCAAGTTATCTATTGTATTATTTCTCTTTCTTATATGTAGACTTATACAGTTTGCTGATTACAGACAAGTATTCTGAGAAATTATTTGCTAATGGAACAGTCTGCATCATCGGTTGCTTTTGTAGCTCAAAGTGGAATCATAAATTGTGAATAACGAGGAGATTGAAATTATTTGCTGAGCGCACAGATGTCCGCAGCTTCAGTTATTTATAGGCGCTGATAAACTGACCAACAATAAAATTAAGGTTCAAACAACCCCTTTTCCTCTCTTTTCTTGTAGTTCTATCCTCCAGCTGATGAATTTGTATATTCTCACCACCTGTGTTCCGTGGCAATGTATGAGTATTTTAAGTTGTCAGAAAATGACTCGTGGCGTTCCCTGGGTTAACGTGTTTAAAATTACTTACCAAAAGTTAAGGCAATCTTTTGGGGAAACATTCCGCTCTTCACTTTTCCTACTCCAGGCAAGGCAGAAATAAGTGAATCTTATCGACTGATTTTGTAACAACGTGAAGCGAGTTGAACAGTCTAAACTGTGTTCTGCTAATCTGTACCTTACACCCTGCAATTTTAGAACCAACCACTTAATTTATTAGCTGAAGAGCATGTTTAAGGAATTTGTTTGGATTACCAAAGCGGAACATTGACGTAAATATGCTGTTGGATCACATCGACCAATATCATCATGCTTGCCTGAAAAGTTAATTGTTTCCAAGCTTATGGCGGCGAAACTGAAGAAGCTCCTTGAAAACGCTAATATAGGTCTACATTTATTAATTGCGAAGGAGAAATTTATGCTAAAATAAAAGTGACTGCATGAAATCGGTATGGTTGATATTGTTTGTTGTCACGAGCATTCAAGAGTTCTGTTTTGAACTATGAAGCGTTGAGGTATAAACACAATAGCATCACACTTAATCGCCCAATATCGATCGATATCGAAATTATTTAATTGCAGTATATTTATGTAAACTGTTGAATTGCTGTAGCAACAAACATTTCCGCGTGCAACATACCAATGTATGTTATTGAGAAAAGTTTGAACGAGAAGACACCGGCCTTAATAAACCAAATGATTTGTGTGCTTGTTTTGTTGCCTGTGGTATTTTTCCTTTCGTCATATTAATAATTATTTCACTTTGAAATGCACTAGTCAGAGGGAACTGTTTGTATCACGTGACCTACGTAGTCTTGAGTCGTGGTCAAAACATTTTTGATGCATGAAACTTTTGAATTCCTTTGACTCTAAATCTGAACTGATTTGATAAATGATATTTAATATAAGATCGTAACTAGAAATGTCAGTGCGATTCTGAGAAGCCTTAATTTTGATGAGTTGAGATGGCTCAACTTCTGAACTCCAGTTACAGAATTTGTTTAAAATTGCAATCATTTCTGTTTTGCCGATAAATTTACACAATATTTCTGAGTGCATTAGTCTAAAAAACTAAGGTAAGTTGACCTCTTTTAGTGTGTCAGAAAGGCAGCAAGTCATAGAAATCTCAATTTGATCATATTGGCAAAAAACGTTTATGGAAATATGCGATAAAAGCTATTCGTTAACACGCTTGGTTTAACTATAAATTACAAACCACAAACCAAGTTGAATTAGCTTTCCAAAACACTTTATTTCTGATACATCAAGATTAACATTTCTTGTGTTTGTAGTACCCTTATTTTACTCATATTAGGACACGGTACATCACCATTAAAAGAGACAAAATAAACTGTGTAGCGGAAAGGACGCCACTCCTGTTGCAAGCGATCATGGTCGGGGTAGGATCGGGCGGGAAATCAACGCACTGATCACTTCCGGTCACCCCAGGGTCCCGGTTATCTGCGCAGAAAGGATTGTAATCATCAAATTGGAAATCAAACACTTCTGCATCCTTAGGGCTAAAGATGCACTGAGACATTAACAGATCTTTGACACACTTCTTTGCCTTGGAGTATTCACTGTTGGGATCAAGGAGAATCAGCGAATATGTCAATTGTGAATTACATATGCTGCGCATGCGCTCTATACAGTTGCTCTCCCATAAGATCCTAAGTCTCATTTTTTCTGCATATAATGTGCTATTTATTTTATTTGATCGTAATCGATAATTCTCAGTAATTAAGAGATATGAGCGGACCCAATTAGCTCGCTATTCTTCGAGAGAACGATAGGAACAATAGATAGAGAGTAGAAAAACAATAGCAACTGCTAAACTACAGAACCAGTGGAATTACAAGCCTATGCGAGCTGCTACACTACTGGAGAAAAGAGAACAATAGAACAAACAACAGAAACAATGCCTCTAGTCCACAAAACAGTAGCAACCGCCACATTAGAGAACCAGTAGAATTACAAGCTTATGCGAGCTGCTACACTACTGGAGAAAAGAGAACAATAGAACAAACAACAGAAACAATGCCTCTAGTCCACAAAACAATAGCAACCGCCACATTAGAGAACCAGTAGAATATATAAGCCTTAGAGAGCTGCAACGAGAACAATACATTGGAACAACCAACAGGAACAATACCCCAAGCCCCCCAAAACAATAGCAACTGCTACATTAGGGAACCAGTAGAATTACAAGCTTACGAGAGCTGCTACACTACTGTAGTTAGTTGTTAATTGATTGATTGATTGATTGATTGATCGATCGATCGATCGATCGATCGATTGATTGGTTAGTTGATTGATTGATTGATTGATTGATTGATTGATTAATTGATTGAACTAACCTGCACAGTGACGTATCCCCTCGATTAGCGACAAACTTAATCTGAAGAATCTTTCCACACTGAGGAGCACCTTGATCGTAGGCGTCGTTGCACGTCAAATTAAGAAGAGGAACGAACCTCCTGGGGTTGCCTAGAAGTTCTAGAAGGCTATTTGTACATAACGCCTTCTCGTTGGCGTGCTGATCAAGCTGAGCGGCTACTTCAGACTCATTCAGTGCATTTTTCACACAACCATTGAAAACCTTTCTTATGCATGCTGCAGCGATATGGTACCGCACACTGTAGAATGAAGGAAATGAATGCATTAATTTTTATGATGATAAGGATTGTCTGATATATTTCTCATAAACCAAGAACAAGGTCCGTAATGGGACGATGTCATGCAGGTCTTGACATCAGTATGGTTCGATATTCTACCAGTAAGGTCTCAAGAAAGCTTGGTTTATGATTCAAAACGGGCTCAGTGTAGGAACCAAGCTTTACGAGGTGTCGAATACTTAAAAAAATTTTGGATCGACAATACTATATTGTGATTAGCTGATATGGGCGTAAATTGAAGTCTTAGCTTCAACAGCTTAGAGGCCAATCAGACTGTTTTATTATCGTAGTATATTTCTAATTAGTAAAGACTAGACATAGTATATTGCAATTCCTGAGTTTTGATTGGTTTACCAGCCGTGTATATGAGCTGATATACCATGAACCACAAATATGGTAAGTGTACGCGTGTGCGAGAACAGCCGTGTAGCTCAAATATTACAATTCTAGTATCTTTGGGTGTTTTTAATAAAACAATTATTCCATTCGTGCTGCCTGAGATAGTTCTAGCTAACCCTCGGCGCTACGCACCTCGTTGGCTTTCTACCATCTCATATCCAACGCGCGCTCATGGAACAATTGTTAATTTCTGGGCCACGAGTAAAGTTCCATAAACAGATCTCTTAATCGTGCCACTGATTTTGGCCATTTCAGAACACATTGCACGTTAAAGAATGATTTTTTACAAGCCCTTTAAGTAAAAATATCTTCAATGACATTTTCTTCAAACAATTTCAGATACTTGTTCTACTGACTGTTTTAACACAGCCTGAAACTCGGGAGTTAAGCCATAGCGGGGTTCGGTATTCTCTTGACAAAACATCGAGCACTACTATACTGTTAAGAAGTAGAAGAGAAATATACACTTACCCGCAATTGGCAGCCGTGGAATCTTCCTGAAGATCTTTAAAAAACACTGTGGTGCATTTTCTTATGTTGCAGTGATACTCCTTTAAACCGCAACTGAAGAAGTTCGGGAGAGCTGCACTGAAACTAAGCAGAAAGACTGAGAGGAGAAGAAGAAGAAGAAGAAGAAGAAGAAAAATCGAATAAACCATTTTTTTATCTTACACAATAACCGAAATGCTGATTGGTCAATGCCCGTGATCTATAGATGACGTCACTGCGTGGTGTGACTAGCGTGCGTGATCAGAGTTCATAGTAGTAATAGTGCAAGATTTGATGATAATTAAATAACTCCCCTGAAACGTTGCCGTATATTTCTCAGTTGACGTTAGTTGTAAGAATTCGGTGGTTCATCAGGATAATATCTCCTCATCTGTTTGCATGACAATGTGTTCTGATGCTCTAAACTAGAACTTAAACACGATTTTAAAGAACTGCGCTATCGGAAATACTGAAAGAAATCTTAACATTTGAATCATACTTACCAAACGCAAAGGCAATTTTTACAACATACATTCTGCTATTGAGTTTTCTGTGCTACTCCAGGCAAAGCAGACTGAAGTGAATGAAACTGAGAAACTAGTTTTCAAGTAAATGCACAGCGAGTTGAACTAAGCCGAGTTCTTATTCTGTGAATCTGCTGGTTGTTAAGAATTAATTTTATAACTGTCGACTTAATAAGCTATGTCAAGAGTAATCAAAGGCCCTTTGGGCTGTCTCGTGTCTCTTTCAATATTTTTGTGTAATTTGTGATTTCAGTGTTAAAACGTTAAAACACAAGGTATAGCGTCGTTTTGGTGCTAAGTTTGTTTTCGTTCTATAATTTTATAAAATTACTGTTCTTTTATAATTTTTTTTGATGTGTTGATGCCTTGTTTCTTTTGTTTTTGTAAAGCTCTCAGGCTCATAGGCTAGTTTCTACCAGGTAGTTTTGTTTCGTCTTAAACTCAACCTTACATTTGCAACTCGCTAAGGGTGCAGAGGATTACAAAGAAGGGGCATTCCAAATAAGAAAAAAAAGCTGCCCCCTTGCTTTGTCCGTGGTATATGCTAAAGTGAAAGATCAATGTAAGATTCAGGGTTCAAAATAGCAGCCGGCTGTCGGCGGTAGCCGGCACTTTGACGACACTTGCCGGCTACTTTTCACCGAAGAAACATAAAATATCGTGCCTTGATCGGCCAACTGAATTCAAAGTTGCTGTAAGTTGAAGGAAACATTTTATATCAGACAATAAAGCAGCTACAGGGCTAGAAAGTGCGACTCACTGGTGGCTAATGCGACCAAAATTTCATCTTTGGCGACTAAAACTTCTGGTTTTGCGGTTTAGTCGCTCGCAAATGTGGCAACTTCATTTATGCGTTAAGATGAGTAACGCGCCGCCCCACTTTCTCAGGTATTGTGTCCCTCCAGAAAATTATATTGGAAGATCTTATTTGCTTCTCAAACATTCAAAATAAGAAAAGAAGTCAAATTGCTCCAATCCATTCTTTTGCTTTGAAGTAAAATATTTTCAGTTCGGAAAACTTGCAAATGGACAACTGTATTTGAAATCGCCCCAGAATGCATTGCAAGCCTATGGGTACGTCATGTATGCATATGCATTGTGTCCCTTGAAAACGCATGGCCGGGAAAAAATGAGCCTTGACAAAAAAAGCCGACAAATTCAGGCTAAAAACGAAATTTTATTTTGAACCCTGAAGATATTGACTTTGATCAGTAGTAGAGAGTATTCTGGTCTCGAATTGTCACTATTTGTTATCGTCGCTATTTAGGACTATTCGTCACTATTTGCAACTATTCGTTAGTATTTGGAACTATAGTATTTGTCACTTTTCGTTACTTTTCGCCACTATTTAACTACTGTTCGCTACTAGTTTTCATCATTCACGACTTACGACTCGTATCAAGTCGTGTATATTGGACATGGATGACTTATCACATACTATTCGCGACTATTCAGGAGTATTCGTACTATTCGCGACTATGTGCTATTCGATTGTTCCAGACATCTATTTACAGTCCGGGATCGTTATCAGATTTGATAACCTCGACCAACCTCGACCAAAACAAGCCATTAGCCAATTGCTGGACAGCTATATATAGGCAAGAGTTTTGATGGGAAGGAAACAAAAAGTATGGTGATCAAACTGATGATTCTTTGCTTTTTGTTTGAAGACGATAAAGTATAAAAGCAATGAAGTTCATTGCTATGAAATCGATTGTTTTTCGATAAGAAGTTCACGGGAGTGACTGGCATCTCATAGTTTTCCACTCCACTCTCTTTCTCTTGGTCCTCCCCTGGCTGGTGGTCCTCCTCTTCAGGAGTGGAGTCATATTCCGATTGTTGATCACACGAGACTGTTTTGATTTGGTTTAATCGGTGCATTTTTAAAAGACTGCGCACTCTGTAGGAATCCGTTCACCTAGTACTGGTAACTCTTTTCGGTACATATGTAATGGCAAAGTTTCTGCTGCATGTTTTGTGTTGGTCTGTCTGATTCATTGTCAGCTGCCGCACAGTCTTTCGATATTCCTGGGCCAAATCCCTCATAACACGTTAGTCACTCTTTGGCATCGTTTTCACAGGCAACTGTTTCATTTTGGCAATGGTCGGTTACGTTACATAACAATGACAGAAGACCTATCTGCCTATTTTGAACCATCTTGACAGGCAATTTACATGTATTCGTGTAGGGTTATTTTATGTTCACGACATTATATTGGTAGAAATCTCGATTCACGGACAACAACTTTAGATGATCACGCGTCACAGTGAATATATAATTCACAAATCACGGCCGTATTTCATGAGTTTTCCCGATTCACGCTCTATTTTTCGGTCAATTCACGGATCAAGCGAAACCCCTTCCAGACCCTGGGTAAACTCACCGCGGGAATACGTTACCGGGGTGTTTGCCGACACAGACTTCATACTTTACCAAGGTCATTAATCTTTCATACTGTTTTCGGCGCGAAATGCGAAAATGGATAATTCGAGGGTGCTTGCTAGCATCATCTCGCTTTTATTATTTATACTGTTTCGACAGTCCTCTACTGCTTTGTTATGTCAGTATTTCAGTCACCGAAGAATTAAAAGGCGAAGACTCCGTTTTTATAAATCTCCATGTTGGATGTTTCTAGGCCTAGAGATTAAATCGAAATACATATAAGAAAATGCACTATAGATCTTCCTTGACTTTTTTTGCATTTAAACGCCAAATTTCCAAAAAAGTAGCTTATACTTACAAATCAGCAAGCCATCCAGCCATGATTCTAAGGGCCTGTTTACATGGAGGTGGGGGACCCCGGGCAGGTGAGGTAACCCGGCTAGGTGGGGTAACCCGCCTCTCCATATAAACTCTCATTTTTTCTCGATCGCGTTTACATGATAGGTGGGGTAACCCGCCTAGGCGGGTTGCCCGGTCTGCTGGGTAGGGTAACCCTCCCAGCCGGGGTCGCTTTTTGCCATGTAAACGTTTCAAGGTGGGGTAACCCGCCTACCCGGGGTCGGTTCATGTTACCAAAACGCGCCAAATCCGAACCAACAACCAAACGCCCGCCATATTTGAACCGCAACAACATGTTTCAGTCTCGAGGATATCAGCGTGGGGACCTTTTTCGCCGGGTTCATCTGTTTAGTGTCGAAGGCCGCAATCAAGATGGCAATCAGGAAGAATCTGAAGGTATTCAAATTTCAAGTGATGCTTTAAGTGAAGGCCCGATCGAAGGGCATAGGGTAAAATATGGACTGGACCATTGGACCCTTGGACCATTGGACTATTTTTTTGGACTATTTCATGGACTAAATTTTGGACTATTTTTTTAATCTTTCCTAAGGGGTGGGTACCTAGTTTAGGTAGTTTTTTGGGGGGAGGGGTGGGTAGGTAAATGGTCACAAAACACATGTACGCTCAGTCGCTTATTGACTTGTACCAATGTTCCTTCTACCATATATTTCCGTCACAAGAGTTATTTCTATTTCCTTTAGTCTTGCTCTGACTGACAGCGCTCCGCAAAAGAAAACATTTTTGGCCAGTTAAAGTCATTTTCTAGCCGCTAGCCAGATAAGCAGTCATCCAAGAAGCTCTTATCGCTCCAACGCACCTTGGCTGATAACGTGTTAGTTACGTTTTTTCAGACAGAACAATAACAAAATGTCTTTAATCTTTTGCAATCACAACACACTGCACCAAAATAAAAACCTGGACAGTATTCGACACTTATTTTTTTTACTTAGTGGTTCTCTCCCGTTTTTTTGCTACATTCTCAGCGTTCATATTTTCGGAATTAACTTTTTGTACTGTATGTACACTTCTTCAATTATAAGCAGCAAGTTACATTGGTACGGGTCAATAAGCGACTGAGCGGACAAGAATGGAAAAAAAAGTTTCCTTAATGCTGGTAACTATTCTGTAATAATTACGACCTCCTCCCCTCACAGATGACAACTTTTGCTTACATTCCCCTCCCATGCGTACATGTGTTGTGTGACACAAGTGCTGTAATTACATCCTTCCCCTCCCTAAGGAGGATCATATGATTAACCACCTCCCTTGACAAAACTACCTACCCACCCCTTCCTAAGTGAGAATAACAAATTTTGACAAAATTTACCTATCCACCCCTCCCCCCCAAAAAATACCTAACCCCCTACCTACCTACCTACCTACCTACCTACCTACCTACCTACCTACCTACCTACCTACCTACCTACCTACCTACCTACCTACCTACCTACCTACCTACCTACCTACCTACCTACCTACCCCTTCCTGAGGAAGAACAAATGATAAACCACCCCCTGACAAAACTAGGTACCAAAGATTCAAAAAATAGTCCAAAATTTAGTCCATGAAATAGTCCAAAAAAATGGTCCAAAAAATAGTCCAATGGTCCAAGGGTCCAATGGTCCAGTCCATATTTTACCCTATGCCCGATCGAAGCACGCGCTTCTTCTCTACTTAGAGATCAGACGATAACACAAAGCAACGAAAAACGTTGTCTCTGCCAACGAAAATCATGCTGTGAAAAAAAAAAATAAATAAAAAAACAAGAAATCTACGCCACGCTATTTTCTCAAGAAAGTTAACCCCGGCACCCCGGGGTGATAAGATTGCATGTAAACGCGAGCTATTTTTCGACCACGGCTGGGCGGGTTACCTCACCTACCCGGGGTCCCCCACCTCCATGTAAACAGGCCCTAAGAAAGACCACGCTTTTGCTGCCTTGAACACGCAAAGTTGACCTCCGGAAATCTAAACCATATTTAATTTCAAATTTCTCTGTTTATTTTAATTGCTTATCTTTGAGGTTTGCCTCGCAATCGGTCATTTTATCTTGGGGTACTTCTTTTTGATGTATCCATGGAAATACACCGCGATAAATTTACCTTGGGAAATGTTAGTCACACACGATTTGTGAATTTTCCGAGGTAAAGAGCCCATTTACCACGGTAAAAGGACAATGTGTAACCGCAACTGTAGAAGTTTGACACACTACACTTGACACTAAGCTATTCCGTACTTGAAAACCTGCACTGCTACACAGATCAAGTAATTTGTTGACTTTGTTCCAGTCAACTCTTGTTAATTACATTTTATGCAGTCACGAAAAACCTTTCGGTAACGATTCTCGCATCGCGACCGCAATCCTCAGCGCAATAATCAGGAAAAGAAGAGCTACAATCGAAGCGATCACGCGTTCAGGATCCATGGCGGATTTCTTGTCGCGCGAGGGGACGAAACTGATTTGAGAAACGTCCTGACTGTCACGCGAAAGGAAAAAGAAACATTTAAGGAATGTCTATATTTATTCTCGCGTTTCGTTTACTAATAACGCAGCTGACTGATTTTATCTTAGTGTGCTGATAAACATTTCTCGATTATCAAAATCTATAATCAGAGGGCTAGTTTTTCGTGGTCTGTATGTTTTTTTTTTCACTTCTAAAATAAAAGTTGACTAAGAATCTAACATTTCGCAATGATTGGAAGTAAAATCATAAAACGCATGGGTCTATTTGGAAAGGAAGGTTTTTTTTTTAAATAAAAGTTAATAAAATAGTTAGGTGCCATGTTCACGGTAAAGCCACTGCCCGGCTACTTTTCACATGCGAACAGAAATCAAGTTATCGCCGCGTAGAACACAAAGCAGACTACTCCCCGGCAGTTAGAAAGGACTAATACAAAGTATAAACGAAAGACATAAATTATATTTGACGAGTTCTATTAGATTCGGTAGACAGAAACGCTGCCACGCTACTTTAATACGCACTATCAAAACAATTTCAGGAAATTAAATGTCAATCAAATGCGTTTTCGATGAGGTATCAGAACACGCAAGACTTGTACGACACGTACATTTCTTTCTGTAAAAAGAAAATTCACACAATCACAAACCACGCATTTTGTTCCTTTAGCGATAACTTATTAAATCGACGGTTTGCAAGAGTAGCAAATCCAGATCAGCCAATGAATGGCGGTCAACATTGTCCATTTCCATCGACAAGCGCCATATTTTATCGTCCAGCTACGACTAGCGAGAAGCACGCCATCGCCTCGGTCTTCAGTTCCAAGTGATGTCGAAGTACTTGCTACGGCAAACACAAAAACGAAAAAACCTCGCGTTAAGTCTGCTGACTGGACTGAGGAAGAAACGCACGAAGTTCTTGAAGCGTAGGCGCCAAAATTTAGTAAGCTGTGGGGAGTTTCACAAAGAGGAAAAATCAAACTCTGGAACGATATCTATTCTTTGTATAAAGAAAGGTGTCCAGAAAGCCAGAGAATGCTACAGCAGGTGAAGTAACGGCAGCAGAATCTAGAGTACGATTTCAAACAGTTAAAGCAGCGGTCTCGCTCGACTGGAGAAGCTGGAATTCAGAAAATTATAGAAGGCTTCCCCTATTTCGACATCTTTGTTGAGGTGCCGGTGGTGGGACATCGATCCATCTAAAACGGCAATCAAATGAGTCACTACCTTTACCTCAGAGCCGAGTGTTAACGAGGCTTCGCAAATCGAAAGTGTACTTGAATTGTTTCTCTCCATGAATCAGAACCGCCTGAGAAAAGAAAGGCGAGAAAGTACGACTCCAGACTGGCAGAGTTCTTTTATTGAAATGTTTGAAAAGAGTATGGAACAGGACAACGCAAGATTTGAACGAAAATGTTCCGTGACGCCCAGAGCAGGCAAATGGAACAAACAAACGCGCTGGCTTAAAAGACATTTTAAATTTAGCATCAACATAATTGTCTTTATCTAATCGTTTATTTTCTGTTATTGGATCGTTGTTATCCGTGCCATAGGTCGCACTTTTCAAAACAAAAGTTGTGCAATACTCACGTAGCAACACTGCACAGTCTTCTTTAGGGTCTCGTTTTTCTGTTGAACCCTTTTCAACGCACTGTTGGACAGCTACGAATTTGCTCGTTCGCTGCAAGTTCATAAAAAAACGCCATCTCTTCTGCGTGCATTGCGTGTCGTTTATTTACAGATAACGTCAACGCTTTATATCATCGTGCGAGTGCACCGAATTAGCTCGAATTTGTTGCGCTTGATAGACCGATCAGAAGAACCGCACAAGACTGTGAACTAACTACACCAATAAACGTAAAAGAAAAGAAATCAATTTTAAGAACAGTAAAGCGTGCCTGTATTTCACATAATAAGCCCTTTACAATAAATACTCCTAACCTACAGTTTGATAAACCAGCGGGTTGTTCTGTTCTTTGATATGAAATTCTGGCGGCCTCACAAAGCAAATGTTGATATGGCGGGAAAAATATTGACATGGCGGGAAAATTCCGCGGCCTCACAAAGCAAACACGCATGGAATGGTCCATGGAATGCACTTTCTCCCCCTCGCATATTCTCGTGTCGTCATGACAACGTCATGACGACACGAGACAAAAATGTAGTGATTGTTTTGGATTACAGGCCCGGAACGTTGACGTGGATATGCAGTTGAATCACATTGACCAATATCAATCTGCTTTGAAAAGTTAATTAAACTTGTTTCTATGTTTATGATGGCAAACCAGAAGAAACAATTTCGAAAATATCAATATAGGGTTTCATTTTTAGTCAAAGAGGATGTATGTTATTATGTTCCAAACGAAGCATGGTTTTGTTTGAATCTTTACAAATACAAAAGGTCACTAAAGCGTTTTGTTTTTAATTAAGAAACAGAGGAAGTAATAAATCACAAAATCGTTCAATATCATTCCAACTATTTACAGTTGATTTGCGTTAGTTGCTGCGGTGGCGAACTACATACCATTATGTATAATTAGGCAAAGCAAAAATTAGTTAAAAGGAACTGGCTGAAAAGGATATTGTTGAAAGCATTGTACGTAATGCCTTTTTACTTTTTCACAGGATAACACAGGTGCCAGTTTTTTCTGACTCTCTTTATTTTTAAGGCGGCCACAAAGTTTCCTTTAGACAGACAGTTAGCGCCAGGCCTAACAGAGTTCGTCTTAGAGAGAGTCGACTGTAATCGATATCCTGTTTAGTCAGAAAATAAACCCCAAAAACATATCCGATCCAGCGGTGTTTTCCCTCGAGGCAGATAGTGAGTGTATTAGAAATTTTGCAGTCCTTTGCATCTTAGATAATGTATAAAAACATATTCAACTCTCTCTTCCGCGGAATCTTCCGAGGGGGTTATAGGAGGGAGTTTGTGCAAGAAGCACTTCAAAATTCTCTTCTTTTTCCCACCATGCACCACACGCCATATATCTCCTCTCCGCAGCTTTCCAATGCGCAGTAACGGACACGAATTCAACAGAAGCCTTTGCAGTGCAGAGAACAGATCCATCGAATCCATCGAATTCAGTTAACAAAAACTAAGGTTAAAACGTTTTTGCATTATTTCTGAATAGGTCTCAGAGCTCAATGTAAAGAGTGCCGGTTGGAAAGTCAGTCAACTTTGCAATTGCTCTACAGAGTATACACCGGTTCCCGTTTGCTGCTCAAAGATAAAAAACGTTTAATAGTTGATATTTAAATCAACCAAAAGAAAATGGGGGGTGGGAGGCGGTGGCAGGGGAAAGGAACAGAACTGTCTCAATTGCATCCTAATTCCTTCAAGGTAAGATAATCTAAAACATATACCATATACAGCTATTTCGAGAAAGGTTGTCGGAAAAAAAAAACATCAAAGTGCACACGACAAGACCGAAAGGTGGTATGGGTATTCACTGGAATTTTGCATATTGGCCTAGGGGAAATTACAAGTTTGTATTTTTGCACGTGTTTTTCCTCTCAGGAGCCTATATCTGTAGCTTTACTTTTACTGTCGCATGTCTTTGAGTGAGGAAAGTTCTTCTAAAACTTCAGGGGGTCTTAACGTACCTTGTTTCTACATGCCTGAAAAGAAAGAAAACCTGAAATTCGCGCTTATTTTGTTGTTATATCTCATTAGTATTCGACACGTGCAGTATCTCACTACGTCTACCCATGCTACCTTTCGAAATTGGCTTGTGCAGTTTTGTGCTTTTTTCCGACAACGTTTCTCGAAATAGCTGTATACGCAATCCTCGAAAATAAGCTCACTGAAAAGGACGTTGAGAAATGTGAAGATTCATGCGGTGTGGACACTCAAATACAAACTGTCAATCAAACGCTTGTAAATATTTAATTAACGATGTTCAGCATTTAAATTGCGACTTCCCGAAGGATACTGCCACTTGATATTAAATTGTTTTTAAATCAAATTAGAAGTCATTATTATTTTTCCGCTTCCCTCCCATCGGAGAGCTCGTGTGGTAGAATGGTCTGGCCCAAGAAGAAAAGGGTCGTCGGTGGATGCGTGGGGGACTGGCTAGGACCGGGCAGAAACCCATAGCACTGATAATTTCCGGTCGCCCCAGGATCCCGATTGTTGGCACAGAAAGGGTTGTAATCACCAAAAGCCAAGTTTAACAGTTCCCAGCAGGACGGCGAGCTAAATGTGCATTCCAACGCCAACAAATCTCTCACACACTTCTTTGCTTTGGCTTGCTCACTGTTGAGATCACGAAGAGAAAGAATCAAATGTGTACAAATTACTTGACATAACAACACCACCTTTATGCAACTGCCAACGACCCGTACTTAATCAGCTTAGTTTTAACTTTTACCTGCATAATGACGGATCCGACCAGTTGGCGACAAACTTCTGATGAAAGGTTTCTCCGCACAGGGGAGCTTTCTGATCATATGTGCTGGAACAAGGTAAACTTGCGCCAGAGGAGCTTTCAGGAACGATAAAATAACCCTTGAGACAAAAGTAGCTCTCATTTAAGCTCCGACTAATTAAAGCCTCCACTTCACTCTGCGACAGAAGGCCCTGCAAACAATCATTGGCAACCTTGCTAACACAATCAACCATGGCGCGATGCTTTATACTTTGGACAAAAATAGAAAACAAAATACATCAGTTTCATGACAATATTTTTACGAAACTAATTTTACATCAGATTCCCATACCATAATGTAAACACTGCATGCGTATTTCATGCAATATTTGCACCATTAAGGCAAAACCGCGAACTGGCCTATATGAGTGGTCATTAGTTTAATCACACAGTTCTTCACTTGGTGAAGATGTATTCAGAGGAGGCTGAAAAATATTTCTAAGGGTAACATTCACTGAATAGCAGCACTAAGCTTTCACAAATCGCGCAAAACCAAATGAAAACTTACCTGCATATGGCCGAGGGATCGTTCTGGAGATCTTTATATAATACAGTGGTACATCTTCTTGTTTTGCAGAGATATTTCGGGAATGAACAATGGCCAACATCCGGGAGAGCTTTACCAAAACCACAAAGAAACACTGATGGGAAAAATGAATAAAGAGTCATACCGCTATTAAATGGCGGGGGTAACTGGAGGAGGGTACAGGAGGCAACTAAAACCCCATGCGTCTTGTGTACAAGTCCTTATGTAAAAGCTCAAGAGCCCAGGCTAGCCCAGAGTTTATAACCAAGCATAGTTTGATAATGTTCACAGTTCTTGAATCACCAGGCGGGTATTAGATAAGCTCAGAGCAGGGGTGGACAAAAAAGACTTGAACGCTCTGGTCTGAGGGACATTTTCTAAGAAAGGTATTCATATGAATGTTGATTCCAGGCAAAAGAAGCTGAATATTGGCCAATACAAGCGAACTCACGAAATGTGAATTCACAGCCAAGCAGGAACTAAAATTATTTCGAATGTAGTTCTGTAGGCCTGTATTATTCGTTGAAGAACGAAGCTGTCTAGAAGGTCGATAAAAATTAATATCCCCAATGATAAACAGGACTAAACAAACGTTTAAAAACGTTAAACAAGTATCATACAACTTGTAATTCGCTGCTCGATGGGTAGACAGTGAAGATCTGTTAGGATTCATCAGGGCGTGTGCTTGATGAGTACTGGCAGAAATGAACTCGATCAGTTCAGTTCTGTCATCGGACATTCAAGCTTATTAAATACTTTGTATCGGTTTTTATGTACACTCATAAAAACCGATACAAAAACACTTTTGGTTACCAAAGCCCCTCGCCGCTCGAATGTATAAAATCACTTACCAAGAGCAAAACCAATCTTTATCAGATGCATCATTCTCTTGGATGTAATCAGCAGCAGCGAGATCAAACAGTTTTCGTTTTCAATGTCAAGCTAACGAGATTGGACTCAACTTAAGTAGCACGCTGTTCGACAGCTAATCTACAGCTAATCAGATATCTGCACGTGAAGAGCTATCTAAAGTACAATTACAACGGCTTTTGGAATGCGGAATTTGAAGCACTGTGGTGCAATAATGCTCATTGAGAAACCGAAAAAAAAGCAAAACACACCTTGATCATGAGGAGGCGTCGGCAATTTTTCTTATCTAGATGTGCATTTAAAGGGCTGGAAATGAGCTCTTCGATTGGCTTATTCGGTTCTGTGTTGTCTTCCAATTCCATTGTAAATGTGAGTGTTACTACTTGACTAAGGCAGACCGAGGGCTAATAACTGATATCAGCCATTCAGACAACTTTTGAATATTTTAAGTATTGCGCCACGAGTAAAATTTCCTAAACGAAGAACACTAAGCCCTGTCTGTAAATTATTTTCCACGTATCCATTTTCTCTCCAGCTTAAGTAGGTGCATAAAAAGGGAAGTAAGCTAACAAGTTCATGTCGTCGTTTTAAAACCCCAGCAGCACATGATGCACCTTATGTTTGCAGTGGTGTAGGAACATGTTTTCTTCGTTTGTGCTTACTCATACCATGACGTTTTTTTGTATAGACACAATAACTGTAAGCTTATTCCTCGTGGCCTTACAGTCTTACGCTTGCTATCCGTTCCGGTGCTCTTATATAGCAATTGTTAATAAAAATGGACCATTATTTTTTTATTTCCTTCGATAGAAATATAAAATTTGGCTCTTCAAAAATCTGTTAAAATCTATAACAAAGCCCCTTTAAGTCTCACATCATATCCTGAGTCATATAACTTATCTCAGTCATGAGATATTGTTCTTGCCACCGTGTAATGTGTATTTTCTATGTATTTTACTCTTGTTAGAATAAGACAAGTTCAATACATGCAAGTAAATAGCTATCGTTTCCCGAAATGTTAAAAATCGTCCAGGGGCTGTAACGACATGCCATTTTTATACCTGTTGGACCATGGTTTTTACTTCTTCTCAGTGTTCTTTATGTAAAATAATTCTAATCTAACATTTTTCTTTACATTTCAGATGTAGCTAGATTTTGAAACCCTTGCATTATTTAAGCATAATCTATAGATTTTATCACACTGCCCGTCGTACTTATCCGTCGCAAACAAAATCCTGGTGGGTTGGAAACCTCAGATCGAACGGTTTACACGGTTTACACGGTTTACAAGCGGTTAACACGGTTTACATCTTTAAAAAAGTAGATTATGATAACCTTTTACATAACTTGTTGTAAACCGCTGTAAACCATGGTAATTCCTTTCTATTTGCCGTAGGCAGCTTACTATGTATCTATGTTGATACTGAATATCAAGCTGAAAACTATTGGTTAGCTTTGGCTGGCTAAGGACTGAAAAAAAATCCAAATTTTAATCGTACAGGATAAGGCGAAAACAAAATAAAAAATATTTTGAACAACGACGGTGCGCGAAAAACAGAGGCTGTAGGCAGCACTAAAAAAATATTAAAACTGGGCAAAAAAAAAAATACAAAAACGGATTTCTGGGGAAGAATTACCCGGCCCCCAAGCCCGATGGAGGATAATTCCTTCAGCTGTGAGCAGCAGGCTCGAGTCAACACGCGGGGAGAGGTTATTCGGCCCCCATGCAAGCCGTTTGAGAATAACCCCTATACTGGAAAACTCGAACCCGCAACTCTGAGATGATTAATTTAACTATATCAGCCGCGCCGCAGCGATACCATTTAGCCACCTCGAAAACCCTTGAGTGAATTAGAGAAAAAATTGCTTTGTATACTTGGTTAGAATTAACTTCCGCCGGATGTTGACTGAGATCGAGTGCGCACTCAGTTAATCACCAGTCTATTGTTATAGTTTAGCAGTTGTACATATGTAGATCGATCTATCACCGATTTTGACTTGATAATGACATTCATGCAGCTAACGTGGTCAAAGTTATGAACTTTTAAAGGTAACTGGTGATTCATTTTTTATTTCTCTTTGGCTAAGTAGACGCTCGAGGCGAAATATTCGCTTCGCTCCCTTTAATAATTTTCTTTCTTCGGAAATTTTGTAGAATGCATAAGGCTAAGCTTCCTAGTAGACTCAATTTTGAACAAGGTCGGAAAAAAAAATTGAATTTATTTCTGCTCGGGACGGCTAGTTGTAGCGAGCCCCGGCAGAAAATTATTATTAAAATATCTTTAAAAGCGACCGAATGTATTCGGGCCACGAACTAACTAGGCAAACTGGCAGCAGAATTTTAACGAGAATTAGAATGGTCTGGAGGCTTAAAAAAAGGTTTCAAACTGCAAAGACCTGGCCGTGTATATGTGCTTATTTATCCAACAATTGAAATATCAAGAATATGACTTTAAGCATAATTTTGAGATTGAAAGTAGCTTTTGAAGAAATCTGAAATTAGCCATGTTCCTGTGTATGAAGTGTACCTTGATGCTGTAGCATGTCAATTAAGAATTTCATTTAAGATATTTTCACATTTAGCCACCTTCTGTCGCCCCTTCTACCTCCTGATCAATGTTGTCCGAATTTCAGGATTATATTCAAACCTTTAAGCAACAACTTTGAAATGGGGAGGGGGCAGTTAGCATAAAAAAAAATTGTTAATTTTTCGAGCGAAGGCATTTTTAAAAAAATTCAATTTTCAGGTGAGTGCTTTCTGAAACTTGAAATTGGTTGTCTCAGAGTCAGTTTAATCCTTTACAGTTGTTGCGTTGACTTTAGGGACAATCTTTTCAATGCGACCTTTTCAAAAGGCAGTATTATAGTTGGCGCCGTTTATTCTTAGTTGGCGCCGTTTAAAATGGTACAGTAGAAAAGTGTGTTTTTTTTCTTTTGGTTTGAACGTAATATGACCCAAAAATGTTCGAGAAAGGGTGCGTGTTCAACAATACAAGTAAAATACTCGACAATGCAATGAACAGTGCGTTCTGTGTTGTGATCTCCTTGGGGTGATGCTCAGCCGAAGACAGGTTATACCCATAAGCATTTATCGCTCGGATCAGAGATCTCAGCACAGCACTGGAGGTTAGAATCGCGCAAGGAAACCAGGAAAGCACAATTCGGAGAGTCCAAACCGTGCAATCTGATGCACATTTTTCAACTATTTATACAAGCACAACAACTGTGTCCTAGCACACTTTGCGCACGTGACAGCGAGGCGGAATTCGGCAACCTATAGTGTTTCCCGATATGTTGACTTTTCTAAATGTGTCAGAAAATTGAAATGCTATCCAAAACACTTTATTTCTGATACATCAATATTAACGTTTTTTGTGCTTGTAGCACCCTTATTTTATTATATTAGGACACGATACATTGCCATTAAAAGAAACAAAATATACTGCGGTCTTAATAATGCACTTGTTTTTTCCTCTCTCCCTCCCGTTGAACTTCTGCCACGCAGGCTAAATTGATACCAACCACAAATAAACGTATTCATTTCCTTTTTGAAGCAATTTTATTTCCAGTTTAAGCTGCTAGCTTAGTGCTGAGCTACTTTTGTGTCTCAAAAACCGTTGCATTAACATTTGCATTGGCAGTTTTAAGCCACTATTATATCTGTTCTTTAAATTTTTTTCGCGCTTTTGAACATATTTGAAAGAAAAAGCCGCTTTTATAAGTCATTAAATCTTAATTTTATGGAGGCTTATTTTTATTCAGTTCAGTTGACAAGACAATAGCGTGCTTGTGGACTTTGTGCGACGAACCTGTTATTTACTTAGATGAAGACAAGGTACACCGCCAATAAAAAGAACAAAATTAATTGCTTTGAGGAAACGACGTTGCTTTTGCTGCAAGGCATGATAGTGGCGACGGCTGTTGTCGAGACAACCTGGTAATCACTGCAATGCGCATTTCCGGTCGTCCCAGGATCCCGGTTGTTGGCACAGAAAGGATTATAGTCATCCAGCTGGAAGTTAATAGCTTCCTCATCCTGTGAGTTGAATGTGCATTCAGACAGTAACAGATTTTTAAGACACTTCTTTGCTTTGACATATTCACTGTTGGGGTAAAGAAAAATCAAAGAGACTTTATTAGTAGCTCGTAGCTCAAATAAGCGTGGTACGCATACACGTGACGCATATTTATTACCCTGTACAATTTACTTCTCATGTACAGCAATTTCTAGGAAGGTTGTCGGTAAATCACCGAAGTGCACGCGACAAGACGGAAAGGTGGCTTGGGTATTCGCTGGAATTTTGCATATTCGCCTGGCGGAAATGTACAGGTTTGCATTTTTGCACGTGGAGAATTTGTTTTTCCTCTCAGGAGGCCTTTATCTGTAGCTTTAGTTTTACTGTCGCATGTCTTTGAGTTAAGAAAATTCTTCTAAAATTCAGCGTGGCTAAATGCGCCTTGTTTCCACATGTCTGAAGAGAAAGAAAATGTGCAAATATGTGTTTATTATGTTGTTATATCACATAAGCATTCAGCCCGTGTAGTAACTCTCTACTTCAGTCTAAAAATTGCTACTTTCGGGCCTGTCGCGAGCACTTGTGTGCTTTTCCGACAACCTTTTTTGAAATAGCTGTATACAACACAATTACTAAACTCCTTACCTGCACAGCGTTGTATCAGACGGATTGGCAACAAACTTCTGCTGAATGGTCTTCTTGCACATGTCAGCCTTCTGAGAATAGTTACTGCTGCATGTTATGTTAACATCGGAATGCGAAATGAGTGGGTTGGCGATCGCATCAACTGAACCTTCAGTGCACATCAACTTCACGAGGGTAAGAACATTATTGAGGATTTTGAGGCTCTCGTTCTGTGACAAATAATTTTCCACGCATCCATAGAAAACCGTTCCGACGCACGCAGCCGCCTGATGGTACTGCAGTCTGTAAATCGAAAGAAAGAAATTAGAAAAGAAAATTATCAGTTTCATAGAGTGATTATTCTGAAATACAAGATGGCAGCTGGTAGCTGCAAGTCTGGAGCAAGAGTCATGGCAAAAACAAAGAAACCTCTTGTCGAAAAAGCTTTTTTGTTGTTCGTTGAATGAGAAAGCATCTTTATCGCCAAAATCACTTAAAGAGGCTTTGTCACGGATTTTAACAGAAATTTTGAACAGCCGAAATTTGTATTTGTGTCGAAGGAAACCAAAAAAGCTCAAAAAATAAAGGTTCAATTTTATTAACAATTGTTATATTACAGCACAGCCGGAAACTGTTAAACAAGCGTCTTTGGCAGCGAATGGCTAAGATGAGGGGAGTAAGATGGAAATGGATTACAACTTGAAAAGTTGAGGCTAAACTTTTCAAGTTGTTTCGGTCACCACTTCTTCAAAAATCAACATTTATAGCCATAGTTTGATATCTATTCACAAATTAAGGACATTAAGTTATATCTTCCTTTAGATGTTCAAAGGCAATCCATTTCCATCCAAGCCATCCGTACCCAAAGACGCTTGTTAACAGTTTCAATGCTCTAATATAGCAATTGTTAATAAAAATGGCCCATTATTTTTATGTCTCCTTCGACGCAAATCATATTTTGGCTGCGCAAAAAATCTGATAAAATCCGTGACAAAGAAAATGGTACGGACTGTTCCCAACCTTCACTACTCTTAGTCGATTTTAATTAAGCACATAAAAAACTTACACGCAGATGGTCGAAGGGTCATTCTGGAGGTTTTGATAAAATTCAGTGATGCATTTTCTTGCGTTGCAGTGATATCCCTCAAAAGTACAGTTGATAACACTCTGGAGAGCTGAGCAAAACCCAAAAAGCAACACTGAAAGAAAAACAAATAATATTACATTGAGTACATTTGAGTCTTGTTTTCTCAATGATGAACCAATTAGATATGCCGACCGAAATCGATAAAGTTCGAGTCTGATCGGGGGCTCGAGTAAAGTTAAAACGAAAAATTAATGACCTAATAGGGGAATCGAAGAAGGTTCGAGTTTTTGGAATTAAGGTGGCTCGCCGCTTAGTCCTTCCGTCTTTGGCATTCTTCTACAGATAGCCCAAAGGTGAAAAACGCTTACTGTAAGTCAGTTAAGCTTTGAACAGTAGACAGAATGGTATCGAAGTTTTTATCCTTGATATATTTTTGAGGTAAAGTATCAGCGGCAAAAATTTCATCAATTTTTAGATATGGAAGATGTTTTAGATCACAAAATTAAATGTCAATTGTGCACAAAATTCCGCCTCAATATCACAGAAGTTAAGTTGAAAGATAGCGACCTAAAAACCTATACAGTCGTGGTCACGTCTGATTTTTCCAAGCTTGCCACATAGTTGCTTACGAAAAAAACTTGGTATCTTAAGTGTTATTTTTAGAAGCTCCAAAAAGTTCAATAACAAGAGATTGACGCAAACTATTAAATATTTTTCCTTTTACCGACCTCTTTAGAATGCTCCGCTAGATACTTTGGCGTCAAAACACTTCGAACGAAACAATAAACAACGTCATTGTGGTTGGTTCCAGTGTAATGTTGGCTTTTTCGCATCAAAGCGCTCTGGTAACCGAAACAACTGGAAGAGTGTTATTCTTTCAGCAAAAACCGAAATTTAATCGAGTACGTGTGACTGAAGTCAGAGGTTCTAAAACTGAAAATTTTCGTATTTCATTGTGGATAAGCCGGTGAATAACGTTATCTAATTAGAAGTTCTCTTTCTTTTCAGTTAAAATTATACAGTTTGCAGGTCACAAAGAATTATTCTGAAAAAAAATTGTTAATGGGACAGTCTGTGTCATCGGTTGCTTGTGAAGCTCAAAGTGAAATCATAAACTCGGAAAATAACGAGGAAATTGCAGACAGATATTGCAATCAATTGTTGGAGTGCACAAATTATTTCGTTTAGTCCGCAAACTGACCAACAATATATTGACATATTGATATATTGATTGAGCTTGAAATAACCTCTTTTCTGATTGTTAACGTTACGGTCCTGAGAAATTGGTGGTACGAGAAAAAATATACCCCCAGTTGATGAATGTTTTTATTCTCATCTCCCCTGTGCTTAACAATATACGAGTATAGTAATGAGAAAATGATTCGTGATGTTTTGTGGGAGTTATTAAGAATTAAGGTTGTCTAAAGAGGAAGATGGCAATGTAGAGAGAGGTCTTTTACATGTTTAAAATTACGTACTTACCAAGAGTAAAGGCAATCTTTAGGGCAAACATCCCGCTCTTGAGCTTTGCTACTCCAGGCAATTGAAAGCAGAAATAAGTGACTGATAAAATGGTTTCAAAACAATGTGCAACGAGTTGAACGATCACACTGAACTGTGTTTTGCTAATCTGTAGGTTACAGCCTGCACTTAATTTAGTAGCTGCCTGAAGAGTACGTTTGAGATATTTGTTTGGATTGCCAGACCGGAATATTGACATAAATTAAATATTTTGTTGGATCACACCGACCAATATCGTCATGCTTGTCTGAAAAGCTAACTGTTTCCATTGTGAAGAGCCACCTTCAAAACACTAATATAGGTGAAGAAGAAACTTATAATTATGCTAAACTACAGTAAGACTGACTGCATGGAAATGGTTAATATGATTGAAATTTGTTAGTTGTGTGTTTTACAAATATTAATAGTCACGATCATTCAAGAGTTCTGTTTTGAATTATGAAACGTTGAGGCACAAACACGATAGTATAACACGTAATCGTCCAATATCGATCGATATCTAAATCATTTAATTGCAGTTTGTTTATGTAAACTGTTGAATTACTGTAGCAACAAACCTATGATGTCCGCCTGATTACATACCAATGCATATTATTAGGAAAAGTTTAACTGAACGAGGAAACATCGGTCTAAATAAAGCAAATGATTTGTTTGCGTGGTTGTTGCGTATGGTATTTTCTTTTTATATTAATAATTATTTCACCGTTTGAAAGGTATTTATCAGACGCAGCTTCTTAACAACAACAACAACCATTTTATTTTGCCAAATTAAATTGAGAAAAAATTACAGCAGAATATAAATTAACTAAAATAGGCAAAAAAACTACCCAGAATAGAAATAAACTAAACGAGCTGAGTAATTGTGCGTAGTCTAGAGTGTCGTTTAAATAGGTTTAGAGATGCATGTAAGCAAAGTTTTGAATTCCTTGGACTCTAAATATGAACTGATCTGATAAATGACTCGTAATTATATGATCGTAACTGGAAATGCCAATGCGATTCTAAGAAGCCTTAATTTTTGACAAATTTGAGGTGGCGCAACTTCTGAACTCCACCTACATACAGAATTTGTTTAAAATTGCAAACATACAGTATTTTTAAGTGTATTAGTAAAGTCTGTATACGAGCCTAGGGGCCCATCAGGCCGGAGCTTATCCCGGTTTCCTTAGCATGAAGCGACTAGGAGTATTGCTACTCCCCCCTGGACGAGATGCTAGTCCATCGCAGGGTTACCCCAGGGTTACCCATTTATACACCTGGGTGGAGAATAGCACTACGAGAGTAAAGTATCTTGCCCAAGAACACAACGCAGTGCCCCGGTCAGGGCTCGAACCCGGACCGCCCGATCCGGAGTCCAGCGCACTAACCATTAGGCCACCGCGCCTCCCACATTTAAGTGTATTAGTCTACGAAAATTAGGGTAAGTTGGTAAGTTGACCTCTTTTAGTGTGTCAGAAAGGTAGCAAGACATAGAAATCTCAATTTGATCATATTGGTATTAAACGTTTATAGAATTATGTGATAAAAGCTGTTCGTTTTTACGCTTGGTTTAGCTATGACAAACCACAAACCAAGTTAAATTACTTTCCAAAACACTTTATTTCTGATACATAAAGATTAACATTTCTTGTGCTTGTAGCACCCTTATTTTAATTATATTAGGACACGATACATTGCCATTAAAAGAAACAAAATAAACTGCGTAGCGGAAACGACGCCACTCCTGTTGCAAGCGATCATGGTCGGGGTAGGATCGGGCGGGAAATCAACGCACTGATCACGTCCGGTCGCCCCAGGGTCCCGGTTGTCGGCGCAGAAAGGATTGTAATCATCAAATTGGAAATCAAGCACTCCCGCGTCCTGAGGGTTAAAGATGCACTGAGACGTTAACAGATCTTTAACACACTTCTTTGCTTTGGAGTATTCACTGTTAGAATCAAGAAAAATTAAAGTGACTCGACAGGTATGTCAATACGTGAATGTACATGGAGCCCATGCTGTTCATGGGCCCCATGCACTGGACTCTCCCATAAAATCCCATAAAATTGACTGACTGACTGACTGACTGACTGACTGACTGACTGAATGACTGACTGACGGATTGATTGACTGAATGACTGACCGATTGACTGACTGATTGACTGACGGATTGATTGATTGATTGATTGATTGATTGATTGATTGATGACTCGCGAACCATGTGAACCGTGCGAGCAAGTAAGCCCTTATCCCAATAAAAAAGCTAACTGCAAGCTACCTAAGCTAACTGAAGGCTAACCAATCGAAACCAAAGTGATATTTAGGCTAACCCCGCTGCCTCGCACTTTGTAACGACTCGATGGAACACAAGTCATAAACTAACCTGCACAGTGACGTGTCCGCTCGATTAGAAACAAATTTCATCTGAAGAGTCTTTCCACACTGAGGAGTACCCTGATGGTAGGCGTTGTTACACGTCAAGTTAACAAAGGGAACAAATCTTCTAGGGTTGCCTAGAAGTTCTAAAGGGCCATCGAAACATAAAATTCTCTCGTTGTCGTCTTGATTGAGCACACGGGCAACTTCCGTCTGGTTGAGTGCATTTCTCACACAGCTGTTGAAAACTTTTCTAATGCACGCAGCAGCGATGTGGTACCGCACACTGTAAAATGAACGAAAGAAATGCATAAATTTTATTATGATACAGTCGTGTATTTAGCTCTTATTAACCGAGCAGGAGGTCTGTATTGGAGAATCTTGACCGAGGTCGTGAGTACAGACCGAACACAGTGAGGTCTGTACCCATGAACGAGATCTAGATTCAAACATACAGACCGACTAAGCTCGGTTAACAAGATGTTTATTTTATGGCCAAACTAGGAAACGTTTCAGCTAAAAAATTCGCTTCGGTTCGCCGTACTCGCTGACATTTTGCTAGTGGACGGCGATCACAGAAAACAATGATTAGAACAAGAGAAGGTCGATATCATCGGCAGGTATGTTTTGAGCCTCTATAATCGACTGATAGAATATTCTTACGGATATTTTAGTCGCTTTTAATCGTGTTTAATGCTTTTTACTTCTGACCTTGCAATTACCTCGCAAATTTGTCTCTAGCTGGTGTGTGATTTCGTGCCTGTGAACTGAACGAAAATTTGCCAAAGTTTGCTCGTTCCTGTTACCTTTTTCGCGTCAAGCTTTTTGGTTCTTCCATTTATTATATTTTTAGCAGAAACAAGTCAGCCTTTTGCATTTTTGTTTCGAAACTTTTCAACGTAAATACAACCGGTCTAGATGCCGGGCAAGATGGGAAAATCTAGACCGCGGTCAATATCGATTTTAGCCAATCAAATTCGCGAACTTGGTAGTTCCCAGTCCTTGTGAGACACGGCCGCACATATTACATGTATCTTATTAGCCAAGCACAATGGGAGAATATCACGGTCTTGACAGTGGGATTGGAGCTCAGTCTGCGAGGTTCGTATAGAAAAGAGCGTGGCAATCGTTTTCAACTTGACAGTCGTTAGGTCCATACTGGGAGAATATTGACCCAGCAGTCAATATCTGCCAGTACGGCCCTCGCAGTTGTTTAGCAAGATATACAGATTAACGGTATTCGCTCGATCAGAACTGCTTAAAAATTGGGAGAGAAATAAACTCTTACCCGCAATTAGCAGCCGTGGAATCTTCCTGAAGATCTTTATAGAACATAGTCAAACATTTTCGTATGTTGCAGTAATACTCCTTAAACTGACAACTGAAAACATCCGGGAGAGCTGAACTGAAAGTAGACAGCAACGCTGGAAGAAAAACAAAATAAACCTTATTATTCCATTATTGTTGCATGTTGCGTTTCTACAGGAAGACTCACTTAATAATAATAATAATAATAATAATAATAAATAATAATAATAATAATACATTTTGTTTAATAATAATTGAATTAAAGTTTTGCACTATCCTCGTTTTCCTGACACCTTGCCCTGTATTTCTCAGTTTATGTTAGTTCAGAGAATTTAGTGTTACATCAAATGTTCCCTTGTTGATGAATTTCTTAATTTTCATCATCTGCCTTGAGGAGGCAGCGTGGCCTAGCTAGTGGTTAGGGCGCTGGACTTGTAATCTGGAGGTCCCGGGTTCAAATCCTCCTCCCTACCACGAGATGGATTTGTCTTCGGCGGTCCCGAATTCAACTCCTCCGCGCTTTGTAAATAGCCAGCTGGTCAGCCTCCTACCAGTTGGGATTTTTAACAAATTTCTGTTCTGTTTGTAATATTTGTTTGCTTATTTACCTGTTTACAGTGTCCACAATTAGTACAACAGTGCTAAATACTCTGACACTTAAATAAAGTAATTAATTTATTGACAATGTGTTCTGATATTCCAACGAGAATTCAACTACGATTTTAAAGAACTGAGCGAAAGGAAAAGCTGAAAGAAAACTTGAGGTTACTTACCAAAAGCGAAGACAATCTTTAGGACATACATTCCGCTCATTCAGTGCTGCTCCAAGGTAGTGAAACAGAGAAACTGGTTTTGTCAGTGCACAGCGACTTAAACGAAGCCGAGTTCTAGCTGAGTTTTGCTAATCTAATGCTTGTTAAACATAGAGTACGCAATTTTATAACTGTCCACTTAATATGTCAAGAGTACATTTCAGTGATTGTTATCGGATTACCAGCCCGGAACATTGACGTGAGATTCTGTTGACTGATCACATGGACCAATATCAAGCTGCTATGAAAAGTTATTAAATGAAACTTGTTTCCATGTTTATGGCAGGAAATACAGAGAAACAATTTTAAAAATATAAATACACTTACACATTGGCATTGAAGCAGAGAAGAAATGTATGTTCAAACGAAACATACTGTATGGATTTGTATGAAGTTTTACAAACACGTTCGAAAAGTTACTCGAGCGTTTTGTTTGAATTAAAAAACAGAGGAAGTAATCACAAAATGACCCAATATTTTTTAATTGCAGTTAATTTGCGTTAATTGTTGCTGTGGTTGCGAAAACAAATGCCGCCTACGACATACCATTCTATATTATTAGGCAAAGCAAACATGAGTGAAAACAAGCTGGCTGAAAACGAAATTGTTGAAACAATTATGCGCAATTTTTAGTTTGTTTCTATTGGTTTATTAAGTCATTCAATCGTGAATATGCAATGAAAATATCAACAAGAGCAATTGAAAAAATAATTTGGTATTTTTCAAAAAAAAAAAAGAGAAGAAAAATTTGCGGCCAAAGGAGCGGTATGCAACCCTCAACGCCATAAATATGAAGCCAAAATAAACAACGAAATGTCAGTGTCTTTAAAATTTCAGTTAACTGCATTAAGAAAGAAACGTAATAACAATTCGCAGGGTAAGTAAGTAAGAAATAACAAATAATCTAGCAGCACAGAAGTAATTACGTTTGCTCCATAAATATTATATTGATTAGGAGCAACACATATAAAAGAAGAAGTAGTTTTCGGTGTTTTTCGTCGTCATAAAACAAAGGTTAGCTAAGGCTCGACTAGTGACCGTTATCGATTACTCTCGATTGCTATTGATTATTATCGAGTTCCTCAATCAATAACTATCGATATTAATATCGATTAAATTGAATTAATTAATCAATTAATATCGATTGTATCGATTGACTTCCGATATTGATTTCTATCGATTGACTACGCCTGGATTTATTTTGTCTTTGTTCCGAATCAAAGCTTCTGTCGTCGCTTGGCAACTGAAAAGGAAATTTCTTGAAGAACCAAAAAAAATGGGAACATTCGATTCCAAATCGCTACTGATGCACGGAACACTGGGAATTTCAAGGTCACTTTGCAGCTTTGTTTACGGGAAACTAGTCAGCCAAATATTTTCGCATAAGAATTGAAAATTAAAGCAACAACAGTATGCAAAAGAATATTTTCGGCACATTTAACAGTAACACACGATACAAATTGAAAGGAAAAATACTTTAACAGTCTTAATGCATTTTCGTCGCAACGCCAAAGCCCCTACTTTCATGTTCTCGGCGAGCTATGCTGTCTGTCACGCACAAACGACGGCTTTAGGTAACGCGGGCTCTCGTGGAGGTGGAAACATGCGCCATCACATTTCTTTCGGCAGTGTCCAACAGGAAAGCAGTGATGTTCTAGATCTCAAAGTTGCTTATATAAACGACTGAACTCCATAGAACTCGATCGGGAATGCCGTTTATGTACCAAATTGTTTAATTTTAACTTTCAGCTTCCGCAATTTAAATATCGTCGTTACTATACTGTCCATTTGCGTGCAGATTTAAAAAATTTGCATAATCTATCGAGCAGAGCGCTTTTAATGACGAACCGAGCCTCGTTTGCTTCAAAATGCTTCAAACTGCTGTACGCGCATGTTCATTGGAAAACAAAACGTGTTTATCTTAAAAACCTAAGTT